>PISX010009380.1:57087-76076 GCA_004024625.1 Mellivora capensis
AATGTTTATAGCAGCAATGTCTACAATAGCCAAACTATGGAAAGAACCTAGATGTCCATCAACAGATGAATGGATAAAGAAGATGTCGCATCTTCATTTTAGAATGAATTCTCAGAGGCGAACATCACACCCTAGACACTCCCCATGGTACCACCCATGAGGATGGGATGTCCATGGACAGGACAGAGGGCTGACTGTCTCTGGGTAGGGAGCACCCAAGGTCTTAGAGATCCAGGTTTGTGGAGGCGCTGCAAGTCCTTGTCATTTACCCAGAGCACATGTGTTCTTTCTGAATAGAGAAGGACATATCCTTTAGTTGTTCCACAGTAACTTATCTGTGTGTGTATACGATATCCTTTCCCCCAAAAAATAATTTTTAATGTAGTCCTTGGTACTGTCTAGGAAGTCCAAATTACCCAGAGCCACCATACAATTTTGCATGGGTACTTCATTAAAACATCCTGGAAATCCCCTAATATGTATATGATCACTCTGTTGTGTTTATACAGAGGAATTATAGTGTGTTGGAAAGAGCACTGGACTAAGAGTCAAGAGAGCTGAAAATTAACCACTGGCTGTATGTCCTCTCCCTCTATAAGCCTCAATTTGCTCTTTTAAAAAATGATTACAAGGTAGTTTCTAAAACCCCTTCCTTTTTAGCTGCTTATGATTCACACAGACAATTTTATTCCTAGAGAATTGCATAGCACCAGACTATATTAGAAACACATTTTGAACCCAGCAAGTGAATTTCACTGAAATTTACTACCAAGTGAAAATGTTTGTGAATCTGATTATTCTTTCAAAATATGTTCTTTAAATGTTATTAATTGGCAAACAGCTAAAGTGGTTTCAAAATCTAGTACGTACACATCATAACCTGACAAGGTTCCTATTGTGTTCTACTCAGAACAGATAAATCATTGAATTTTTTATGGTTCTTAGATATTTACAATACTGCCAGTTCATGAGTGCAGTAAACTACAAAACTTCATGTTGGCTCCCAGTTTCGTTATCAACACAAATACCTGACAATCTAAAGGTGGGAGCATGTGTGTGAGCTAACCTTCTCTCTTGTGCACACACAGCACTTCATCAGGCCTATATAAAAAATCATGTTCATTTCATATCTTGCAAATCAGGTATAGCCTCCCTAAGCCTTTCTAATCATTAGTCAGACCCATCTGGAAAAATCCCACACTCATGACTAAATTTTCCATCTCTGGCTGGGGAAAGTCAAGAGAGCCAATCTTTTCTTTTTCTAACTCTGTAGTTTGTAGAAAAAAATGGATGTGGCTTTTTCCACTCTGCAAGGCTGCCAGTCGTGGACATGGTTGGTATCATACCAGGGTACACTTGAACAAGTGATTGGCCATTCCTATGTATCCGTATATTATTGCTTTTCTACAAAAAAAGAGGGGGAAAATATTATAACACTGACCATTTAATAGTACAATACTGGCCAAATCTACTTATGTCGACTATTAGTTGTTGGGCACTTAGGCCATTCAAGCTTTCTATTATTATGAACAACCTAAGAATGAGAGAACCAAAAGTCCGACTCAAACACAATCACAAGGAAAGTTCTTTGAATGGAAAGAAATGAGTATTTTTTGCCATCAGCGCATGTAACAAAATTTAGTTCTATGACCAGAATGAAGAAATTGGAGAGACCCATACCAAAATGCCACCCCAGCCTGCCCAAAAACTGTACCCTAAATGGCACCCATCACCTTCAGCCTGTACACCTGGCAGCTCCTTCCCAGTGTTGTCTCATCTGTCCCTGCACAATACTGAATGCTCTAAAGCACAGCTTCCTTCTGAAATTGCACCGTCTTCTGACTTTGGGAAG
Organism: Mellivora capensis; assembly: GCA_004024625.1. Classification (NCBI taxonomy): domain Eukaryota; kingdom Metazoa; phylum Chordata; class Mammalia; order Carnivora; family Mustelidae; genus Mellivora; species Mellivora capensis. The sequence goes on from PISX010009380.1 coordinate 58,940, forward strand.
AACTCTTTCTTCTACTCATAACCAAACATTGCCATTCATCAAAAGGTGGCTTTTTTCCCCCCACCTTTTCCAGGGCAAGTTCATCCTTCCCAGGACCAACCATCACTCAAGTCATGATGATTCTCATAGAACTCTCCACAGAGTTACAACACAAAACTTTCAGTTGCCAATTATATATGCTCCATCTTGCATTCTAAAAACTTAAGTACATCCCTTCACACTGATTTCACCCCTCCCCCTCAAAAAAAGCTGATACCTTTTCTAGGCTCTCTCAGTTGCTATCACTATAATAAATCCATTCCTTTGGGTTTGGATCTCAGAACCACTCAAATTTTCCTTTATTTCTATATCTTATTAGTTATCAGCTCCTACCAATTCTATGGCTTTAAAAGGGGTCATATTTTGATTATTGAGGTAGAGTTAACCATGGTTAAGACTGAGCTGTAAGCTGGCACACCTTTACCATTCCAGCTGAATGAGAACCCTCCTTGTTGGCCAACTGCCAAGGTGGGAAGCAAGAACCCAAAATGCAGAAAAGCTGCCTTTGATGTCAGTGGGGAAGAAAGACCACAACTCTAACTTGCCTTCCTATCTCAGTCTCCTTCCTCTACCTCATGTGGCATTCACTCCAAGATCAGTCCCCAAGTGTGGACACTCAATGTCCATCAGCTGGCTTGTAGTCATGTTCCAGCTGTCTTCTATGTCTTAGCCATATTTGTCCCACCCCTAGAAAATCAAAAGTTGACAGTAGTTTTTATTTCATTGTAATTATAAACTAATATCTTCTTCCCTATTAATAATTTCTCCCAGTTAATGGAATATGAACTATAATTCTAGAACATTCTCCTCCTTTATCACTGTAACCCCAATTCTTCAGCATCTCTCCTCTATATTACTGTATAAACAGCCTACAGGCCTTCCTTGCTTGGAGTCTCTCCAATCCAATTAAGGCTCCACCTCAAATCCTTCCAATATACACCCTCATCATGTTATTCCTCTATTGAAAGTTTCAGTAGTTGGTCAACTACCAACATTTCTTAGGTACCATTTGTAATGCTAATATTCCTGCTATAACAAGTTCTTGCTTATTCATAATCCATTTAAAGGAAGAAAAAAAAACTGGCAATAACCCAGTGTCCACCAACAAGGGAATGTTAAACAAATTCTAGTACATCCAAGATATGAAATTATTAAGCAGTCCTTTGAAAAATGAGATGATGGCACACAAAAATACCCACCATAGATGTTACTTAATTTTATGATTTACAGGCAAAAAAAAAAATTGAACAAGAACACATACCAAACAACCTATAGGTGCCACTAGAGAGAGAAATCAGGGGAGAAAGTGATATTTTCTTCTTATTATTTCATAAGCTCCCATGTTATATAAATGCTTACATATATTTACAGCATCAGATGTCATTTTGAAATACCTCAAGCCAATATAGAGTTTATAAATGCATCTGTAATCTGAAGGTCTCATATAGAAATTGTTCCCTTGTATTTTGATTTGGAGTACATTAACATATGTATATGTATAAACCTACAATTCAACAACATAATGTACTAACTAGACTGTGTTCTCATTGAAGGCAAAATCTGGTCTAATTCACCTTTTTATTTCCCCAGAATGTACCTATTTCTCTATCAATGGAACATGGATTGTGGTTCTAGAATCATTCTTCTAATGTTCTACATAGGCCATATATATCACTGGTTTTGCATATTTGCATCTGCAAATATACATGCCCCTGAATGGGAGAATGATCTGCATTTTGTTATTTCACTGACAGACCCATTTTTTGGTAAAATTTTATTTATTTATTTGAGAGAGACAGAGATAGCAACAGAGAGCATGTGCAGGAGGAGAGGGAGAAGTAGACTCCCTGCTGAGCAGGGAACCCCACTCAGGGCGCCAACCCAGGACCCTGGAATCATGACCTGAGCTGAAGACAGATGCTTAATCGACTGAGTCATCCAGCACTCTGTCACTGCTCACTGCTGTGAGAACTCCAAATCACCCTGTGCTCCAAAAAGGACAAGAGCCATTCGCAGAGAATGGAGCATCAGGTCTGCAGCTTATAATGAGAAGCAGAGGCTGGGCCATTTGGGGGATCGAGCATATCAGCACGGAGGCCTTTTTGAGCAACTGACAATGGGGAGCTCCACCCTCTCCTGACATGGAGACCTTGAGAACCTTCGGGGAGTAAGGAAACAAATTCCGAACCCCAACCATCTTAGCTGGAAAGGGAGTGTTCATGGATACATTCATGTCTCCAAAGTCCTTCCTCATGAGTACAAACCATTAGCTGATGTTTAACTAAATATTTAAAATCTTAAAGAGACAAAAGGGATCGCCATAGAAAGGAATGAAGAAAAGCAAGCTCAGCTTCTGCCAGGTGGCAGTTGATTTCTTCCCCAAACCCTAGGTAACTAAAAGGTGGAAAGTCCAGAAACCGAATCGAACATGTCTAATCTCTTTTATTACAATGTTCTTATTTTAACCCATGCCATCAAGGGAAATGGCTGAAAATAGTGACAAATACAACATCAATAAACATAATAATAATTGATTTTCTAGAGATGAAAAATTTGAAATTAGTGGCCATTTCCCCCCAGAGCATTGGCTGATTAATTTAATGTTCATCTTAGTCTTTCAATGATATCCTCTTACTGCTGATCTGCTCTGCCACGCTCTGTGATGGGTTTTGTGGTTAGGACTGGATGCGTAAGGTATATTGCACAGTTCTGCAGTTTTAAAGAGAATCCTGATAGTTTAAGTACAGCTGCGGCCAACAACAACAACCAAAGTGAACTCGTGCAAAGCCATTAACTTTCCAGAGACCAGGAGTTCAGGTTTTCCATGTAGGATATAAGTTTGGTGACAGTGTTTCCCAACATTTTTCTAACTTAAATATTCAAGACACTGATCTTCAGAGTTTCTATATCTATTCCCCAAAAGCACCCAACTTTCACTGAATTAATTCAGAAATCCCAACACAGAACAAAGATAAGATTTAAGTAACTACTTTCTTTCCCTCCTTTCCTTCACCCACCCTTCTTTCTTCTTTCCCTTCTTTCTTCTTTTCCTCCTTCCCTTCCTTCCCCCATTCTTTCTCTCCTTCCTTCCTTCCCCTTTGCTGTGGTCTGAAAGTTTATGTGTCCCTCCCACCCCTGCCAAATTGATAAGCTGAAACCCTAACCCTGAAAAGCTGAAAATGATAGTGTTAGGAGGTAGGTCTTTGGGATTCAATCAAATCATGCAGATGGGGCCTACGTGAATGGGATTAGTGCCCCTATAAAAGAGACCCCAGGGGGCAGCTAGGTGGCTCAGTGGGTTGAAGCCTCTGCTTTCAGCTCAGATCATGATCCCAGGGTCCTGGGATCGAGCCCCGCATCCGGCTCTCTGCTCATCGGGGAGCCTGGTTCCCCCTCTCTCTCTGCCTGCCTCTCTGCCTACTGTGATCTCTGTCAAATAAATAAATAAAATCTTTAAAAAAATAAAATAAGGTAAATAAAAGAGACCCCAGAGAGCGTGCCACCCCTTTCTACATGTGAAGTTATAGAGAACTGACAGCCATCTAGAAAGCAGGCCCTTGCCAGACCATGAATCTGAGGGCACTGTGACTATGGACTTCCCAGCCTCCAGAAATGAGAAACTCTTGTTTACAAAACCAGTTTATAAGCATCTTTGTTAAAGCAGTCCAGACAAAGACACCTTCCCCCTTCCTTCCTTTCCTTCTTCCATTTGTCCTTTCCCTACCCCGCCCTTCCTCCTTCCTTTCTTCTATAACTCCAAAACACTCTTAAAACCACTTTAAACCACTTCCAATTTTGATGTTCGTATTTCTGCTGGGAGACAAGTGGAGTGGACATTATTGTTTCCTTATTTACAAACAAGTAAAATGAAAACAGAGAGGTTTGGTGACTTTTCCAACACTCTAGAGTGAATGAGTGAATCAACCAGGGAAACAGGTGGAGTCTTCAGTGTTCCAGGCGAGCCCTCTCTCTGCGAGGAGTCAGCCCTGCCTCCTGCCAGTGCCACCATTAGCATATCTGTCCTCTGTCCCTACAAGCACATACTGACCCCTGCGTGGAGCCGCCTACCTGAGAGTGTCGGGTAAAAATCAATGTTCACCCTCCCTGATTGAGTCCCTCCCCAAATGTCGTGTCACTCAGAAATTTGGACTTTATCATTCTGAACATGTCAGGGTAAACCGGCTTCCCCGGGCTTAGGGGTAAGGAGTAGAAGCTCTGCCGTGATCAGACCTCATTACATTAGCACCTGCACAGGTGAGCCTAAACTCAGCTTTGGAAACTCACAACTCCTAACACTGGTTGCCTGGCTCCTTCCCCTGGGGACCAACCTATTATTCATTTTTAACTTACTTCCCCTTAGGCCATTGCTCTGCAGTGTGATTTCTCTTGTCTGGGACCCTGGGACACCCTGCCTGTGATCCGTGTTCCCTGCAAAGCAGCCAGAGCACATGCCTTCCACCCCTGCCCAATACATATACTCGGATCTCATTTCCACCTTGCTTTCTGCCCCACCGCATGGTCCCCGCAGTCATATCCAGGAGGCCTGAGACATGTGCCTTCAATGAAGGCATGACTAGTCTCCTAATCTCAGCATCTATGATGCAGTATTTCCCAGTAACATTATTATTTCTAGCTTTAACCAAGACAGTGTTTCTCCACCCCCAGGGACTGACCTAAGAGAGGAACAGGGAGGTTAGTGAGTGCAGATGGACTTCCCTGTGACACTTGGAACTGAATGACCCTCCCTAAACAAGGGTCACAGTCAGATGGCAATTCTGAAAGTCACCCAAAGTCAAGCTCCCTAGGTCAGGGCAGCATCAGGCATCAGTAAAGAGTTCTTTACTGATGTAAAGAACTCTTATAAATAAATGAAAACATGCCCCAGAGGGGAGAAATCATCAATTGCAAACACTGAAGCCAGCATTTTGCAAACTTTCTTTCACTAAGAAATAAATGTCTTTCCAAAACGTATCAGAAACAAGAGAAAATCTTTCACTTTCTTTCCTAGGCTCTGCTTTTCGGAGGCATCAAGGCAGAGCGATGCTGGGAAGAAGCGAAGTCATACCAAAGGGGAGGCAGAGCCAGGGAATCTAGTTAGAGACACAGCCCGTGTCACTGAGTCACAGTCCCCAAGCACAGGCCCCATTTATAACCTGTTCCTTAACTTTGTTTATCCTTGTAGATATCCGCAGAAGCATCTTACTTTCCAGAAGTTGGGGCCTGATAATCATTACTTGTCTTGGGAGCAAACAAGATTACACGCCTTTAATTCTTCTTCCAGAAGGTTGACATTATAATGGGTTGCTCTTCGCTGACCTTCTTCCATGTCCCAGCCCCGTGGTGGGACTGCTGTATTTTCACATGTTCTTCTTGGCCTGGGCACTATAAACACAACCAGGAAAGCTGGGGTCTTTGATTCTAAACCTTAATGATGAACAGGAAGGGGATGACAAGTCTTCTCATTTAGGGTTTGTGATTGAGAGGCCTCAGCATTTCCGTAGGAATGAGCACAAGTTCCTGGAAGAGAAAACAGACATTCAGGTTGCTACGGCAGCCATAACACAGTGCCACAGCTGGGTGGTTGAAACAGCAGGGATGTATTGTCTCACCCTTCTGGAGGCCAGAAATCCAAACTCAAGGTGTCAGCAGGGTCAGCTCCTTCTGAGGGCCTCGAGAGAAGGATCTGTTCCAGGCCTCCCTCCTTGGCTTGTAGCTGGCTGTCTTCTCCTCCTAGGTAACTTCTTCCAGTGCATTTCCCTTTTGAATTAGGGCACAGCTCCCATTGGATCAGAGCCACCCTAAGGATGTGACTTGAACTTGAGCACCTCTGTAAGGACTCACTAGCCAAATAAGATCACATTCTGAGGTCCTAAGGTTAGGATTTAACATATGAATTTCAGGGCATTCAATTCAACCCATAACACAGCTCAACTAAGTTGTCCCAAGTTCTAGAGGTTGGGTTTGGGTAAAAAGTGACTAGAAGCAGCACCAGATACCCTCATGTGTAGCACACAGTTTCCTACCCTGGCCCCAGCCCTATATCACAGAAGATCTGCATACTTACCCGCAAAGATGCCTTCACTTCAGTAGAAGTTATGCTCCAAGGGAGCACCCTCAGGACCATCAGGGGCAAGCCTGTGTGGATAGGTGCTGAGCTTCAGAGGAGACTCTCCCATAAGGCTTTGATCACGGGAATGGGAACTTTTCAAAGTTAAACTCAGATTTCATTCATTCATTCATTCATTCCTTTGACAAAGAATTACTCAGCATCTGCCATGGGTAGATGCTGTGCAGCAATCTGGAGCCTAACTGATGAAGACCCATCTCCAGGAGCAGAAATCAGCATATATCATCTGCTTATACGGCCAGTAAATAAGTTCTTAATGTTAGTGAGTAGAGCAAGCACCAGGGATGGGGTAAAAGTATCAGATTTAAAGTCTTAATTATAGACTTCCTGCTCTCCAAGCACAAGGAATCAAAATTCCCTGTTCCACAGATTCCTACCCCAGTCCAGTCACCAATCACCTTTCCAAAGGGACTGACACCAACTGCCTGGATGACCCCTATGGCAAGCTTGCACATCATCCTGCAGTCCTCAATTTTGGAAAAGTGCTCCCAAATCAATAAACTCTCTCTTATCCAACCTTATATCCCAAGCTCCATGTCCTCAGAGCCCTGAGAACGAGGGCCACAGATGCTCGCAGGTCCTGCTGGTTCCTTGCAGCTCATTCCTTCGGTTGTCAGGGCTGTCCCATCCTCCCCTGGGGCATGCCATGATGAAACCCTAGTTATAGGTCTTGGGGCCAGGAAGGGAGAGGTCTCTGCATTGCCTCCAGGCATGAAGGAAGTCCTCGCTCTTCATGGGAGGTGTAGGCTACTTCTGTAGATTCATCAGGTATAGGGGAATCTGGAGATTCAAGACTTTCAAAAACATCAAAGAGGCACAGACTTTCAGAAGTCACTCACCCCTGTCCTTGCATGGACACCTCAAAGAGAGCACCTCAAAGGGAGTGCTTCCTTAACCCACACCCTGGGCGCCTCCTTCACCTCTTCCTAATCATTGCCTTGCATCCAGGTGCCAGGGCCCCATTCTTTCCCAGCCAGGGCCCTGACATTAGCAGAGCAGACTAGCCTTGCTTAGAGTTTATTTAAACTTCTTCAGCAAGGACCCCAGGAGATCATGCACACTGGCTGTTAGCATGGCTCCTCCAAGCATGGAGAAAGGGACAGTGAGGTTTAAGTCCCCAGGCAGCCCAGATTCAAAGGTCAGGGAAACAGATGGACTCTACCTTCTGATGAGACAGTTGCAAAACCACCTCACAGTGAACACAGATACACGGAACAGCCAGAAAATGTGTCCATTTTTGCAATCTATCAGTCTGCTAGATGGTATATCAATGACCAGTTATTGGGGAGAGTCCCAAAGAAGAGTGGCCCCCAAGAGAGGGAGGGACATAGGCACCTGATCAAACTTCTAAGGCAGCTGTTTCAAGGCAAGAATCAGAAATTCGTAAACAGATCTGATGATCCTCTATTAGAAACACAAAGAGACAAAACACTGACCTTCCCGGACTCACTCTACCCTCCTAAACGACCTCTCTATGCCTCATTCAGAGTCAACTTAGAAAGGACTCCAGGACTTCTGCCTTCAGAAGGGAGCACATCTGTAAACATAGCAAAAAGGGTGGAGATTTCACTCAAGCAAAATAGGAACAAATTCCTATAATCTGCCTGGCATGCTCATGCATAACTCTTATCACCTTCTTTGGTTCAAAAGAGAAGAAAAACAAGGAAGTGGTCTGACACATAAATGACACTAAAATGCTCTTAAGTCTACACTCACAGAGAAACAAAAGAAAGAAAGGAGAAAATCCTAAAAATATTGAGGTTGGGTGCCAAATGGAGCATATGTTCTTGAGAATCTGATCTTTGCAATGAATCTCCCAGATGGTCCTGGGGTGAGCTTGTCAGGAAGCGGGACGAGGTGATAAGAAGCGGTCCATGCAAATCCCCACACTGGGTCTCACCATTGGAATAACCATGGGTTGTTTCACTTTTGACAATTGACATTGGATGAAGCAAAGCACAGTTTTCTAAATCCCATGCCCAATTTTTACTTTTATTTGCAAAATTCCTTTCTCTGTTCCTTTCCTTTCCCTGATTCTCCTTTTCCTTGCTCTTTTTTTTTTTTTTTTCCTTTTCCCTCTTCCACTAGAGAGTAGGGATTTTCAAGCTTTGCTTCCTTGCCAAGTCAGAAGGCCAAAGAATAAGGACTGGGGGCCCTTTGGTTTCTCTCTTTCCATTTCAAGAGATGATGAGGTCAGGTTGATTTGCAAGGTAGAGTGGCACTGTATTACCTAATTGTGGCTCTAAGAACAGGAATTTGGAAGAAAAAAAGGAAGTAATTAGGTCTCTCCCTCCTATAATGCCTTTATAATGTGATTTAAGAAAACGTGCTCCAGAGTCAAATAGAAGGAGCTGAAAGATCTTTTAGATTTCAAAATACAGTGAGCTTGGGCCTTGAAGGGAATTTAGAGAGCCCCTTGCTATTAACCAGTCTGATCCCCTAAATGAGCCAGATCCCTGCTTGAGCTGACAGACACACTGTCCCCAAGAGCCAGTGTGTTGAGAACAGTTCTTGGATAGAACTCAATCAGCTGCTCTAAGTTGAATTTGCCTTCATGAGCTTTTTCTATTCAAAAAGACCAACAAATGGGAGGCGGCCTAGCCTGATGGTGAAGAGCACAGACCCAGGCCAGACTTCCCAGTTTCAGTGAATAGTGTTCACTGCCCCACCTCTCCCCCAAAATTCCTAGGTTGGAGTCTTAGTCCTCCAACATGTCAGCATGTGCCCTTATTCAGCTCTCATGTCTTTACAGAGGTAATCCAGTCAAAGCAAGGTCATTAGAGTGGGCCCCTAGCACAACATGACTGCCAACCTTAAGACAAGGGGAAATGTGGACACAGACACACACATGGAACATGCTTTGTAAAGATCCAGGCAGCAGTCAGGGTGATGCCTCCACAAGCCAAGGAACAACTGCCCCACCCTCACCTTGCCAGAAACCACCAGAAGCTGGGGGAAAGGCCTAGAGCAGGTTCTCCTTCATGACCCTTAGAAGGAACCAACCCTGCGGAAACCTTGATCTCGGACTTCTGGCCTCCAAAAACGGGGATTTAAATGCCCTCAGTGTGCTGTGCTTTGTCAGGGTAGCCGTGACAAATGAATACGCCCAGTCCCCATGTCCCTGTGTGGCTCCGGGCATCGCCTCAGGCACATGTCGACGATACAGCAGGTGTCCAGCTCAGGTGCGTGTTCAAATTAACATGCACAGTGGCTTCAAAGAAAAGTGGACACAAAGGAAGGGTGTGTGAGCACTTGTTAATTTTTGTTTAAATCAACATCACACGAGTCATTATAGGAATTAGTTAATTCATCCAGTTGTGCAGCCCATGTGGTTTTAAGGGGAAATATTTTAAAACCCTTTAGAAAGTGTAAATGCCATTACTTATTCCAAGCACCATCGACAAATGATTATAATTAGAGCTATGCTGTTTTCTTCGTTTTTCTTTCAATAGTGTGATCTGGCAGTGCCTCGGGCCGTTAGGCTTCTAATAAATTATTAATCTGGGAGTTAATAATTCATGTTAATTGGTGCCGTAAGCCACTTTCTCTGGCAAATGTGAGCAAAGGTCATAACTTCTTCATCGCAAAGGTGAAACCTTTTCTCAGTTTCTTTTTCCGTGTTCTATCATGGAAATATTAAGATATGCAAGGCAAAATTTAACCAGTGCTGGGAAAGCAAGATAGTTCCAAGGGTGGAGGTCAAGACCTGCAGTCACAGTGTGTGGGCCAGCACTGCCTCCACAGCTCTGTCAGATGGAGATGAGGGCTCTACAGAGCTCAGCAGACCCCAGCCGCGCAGGAGCTCCCTCACAACAGAGACTACGACTCAGGTTTGTGACCCTACTATACACAGCATGGAACAACTGTGACTATGACTCATTGTTGATCAAACCTTTTTTTTTTCCAGATGATAAAACGAGGCATTTGAGAGACTGGCTCGCCAGTGGGATTTTTCTTAATGAATGTTGGTTCTGCTAAGTTACAAGGCGCAGCTTTAAGCACAGAGGGCAATTCTTTCACACAGGGTGACACCCCCGAATCAGAAGCAAATCCCTATCACCATTAATGTCTTTGATTTTAATTAATGTATTTCATTCTCTCCTTTTTCTATCCCCAAGAAAGAATTTGAGGTGATTCTTGGTTGCAGACCACAGAAGACAAGAAACCAAAGGCTTTCTCTTAATAAATCTGTACTTATTTCTCAACTCATTGGTTCATCCTTGGGTCTATGATGCGGCTGCTGGCGAATTAGATGTTCTGGTTTTATACCTTTCTCAGCCTCGATTATGACTTGAATGTGTCATGTCAAGCCACAGACTGATGCAATGAAATAAAATTTTCCCATTTGGAGAATGAAATTTTTCTTAGTAGTAGTTTTTTTTTCCCCAATGTTCAAAAGAAGATAGACATAAACTAAGCAAAGGATCATGTCTGAAGACATAGGATAAAATTTAAGTGCAAACTACTACTTTAAAGAGTTTCAGGGCCAGAAGTCAAATCCTCCAGCTATTTTTTTCCCCAAAGAAAATTTGAATAGCATATGCTTTTCATTGTGCTCCTTTCCAGTCATTTACATACGGGGGAAATGTATATTTGGCAACAGGTCCTATTTTTAGTTGTCCTTGAAACTTGCCCTTTGAAAATGTTTTCATTTCTGGCACATATGTGTGTTTTAAGCAGAATGAAAACACAAAGCAAAAAAGAAAAATATGTACAGAAAGGAATGATTTTTCCAGGCCTGTGTAGCACAATAAGAAAGCAATCATTCAGTTGTGACTTTAAAAATGGACGGGTGCCTGAATTTTCCAAGTATTTCCTTCTAAATGACCGTTTCTCTACAGAACTGAACTAATGTAAAGAGACAGGTTGTTCCAGTGCCAGAAATGAACAAGCAGAAAAGGATGCAGGCTATATTTTCATAGGAGGAACTTGACCAAATAATACCCACTCTGTTTCCCTGCAGCCTCTTGGGTTGGTTCAGAAGAAGGTGCCATATGCCCCCTGCATGTCTCTGAGCGTGTTCCCCTGGCCTGACTCTTTATCAGCACCAGACTTCTATTATTTGCAGTCAGTAACAAAGATTCATCCTTGTGTTCATCAAGCAACAAGGAGACTCTTTGTCACTTAGTGTAATTAATAGATGTACCTCGCATGGGAAGACGGGAGAAGGACGGCCCCTTGCACAGAGACTTTGGGTGGATTCAGAAAAGGCTTTGTGGATCTTTGCTGTATTTTGACCACCTGAAATGTCAGAACTCCAGTGGATGTGGGAAGACAGTAAGCCATGTGTGTTCCTAACTCCAAGCCCTATAACTGTGGCCCAACAGAGCTCTCTAACTTTTCCTATCGAACCAGATGAGCTTGGAGGCTCCTCTGCTATGTATGTCCCACACCCAGGCCTTGCATCCTTCCTGCTTCCCACCACCACATTGTCTCCATGAACCTCCAGATAGGTTCCATGTAAGAGAAAAAATAAAAATAGGAGAAATTGGGTTGTTTAATTTGCTCAATAACCCTTCAGAGAAGGTGAGTTAGGACCTATTTTCTAAAGGAGAGACCTGACAACTTGGCTTGGGGAGGCTAGTACTTGTCCAGGGGACACAGATGGAAACAGTCAAATCTGGATTCAAATCTAGGCTTTTTAGCTCACTTTATACTGAATCGTGGTCTTTTCTTTCACTCTCTGGGCTCCTGCTTTTTTAATTATTTTGAGGACTTCACTTTCTCTACTTCCTCCTCTTCCATAAAAATGGCTGGATTTAACCCAACTGTCCCCGGACCTTTAACTTGCTGTCCTCTATCCTGGGGCAAACCCAGTCTTCTCTCTCACTTGTTCCTGGTCCCCTTAAATACTCAGCACCTCACCATCACTCCACTTTCTTTTTTTTATTATTTTTTTAATTTCTTTTCAGCGTAACAGTATTATTGTTTTTGCACGTCACCCAGTGCTCCATGCAATACGTGCCCTCCTTAATACCCACCACCTGGCTCCCCTAACCCCACTTTCAATTGCAGGGTTTCTTACCAGAGGTCACTTTGTCACTTTATGTAACAAACATATGCAAATTCTAAGGCCGATGGGGTTTTCTTCCTTCTTTTCCTGCCCAAGGAGAAAGTAAACATGTTCTGCATTTTCTGTCCCTGATCTACAATCTCGATGAGCTTCCTCCATATTTTAAAACAAAATAGAACAAAAAACCCACCTCATGTATTTCTACTGTGGCTCATCCATCAGATACTCAAATGATGGCCCACCAGGTTTCCCAAGTCTCACCTTTCAGGAATGTCCAACCCTGCTTACTGGGGGTGGTTGGGTCTCTTTTCCTGAAACCATTATCAACCTGATTCCCTTTCCCTCTTCAGGACCCAGGACTCCCTGACACTTTCCTCTGAACATGAATGTTTTCCATCCCCCTCCTCCCCTGACCTCCCCCATCCACAGCTCTGTTTCAAAGCCACCAGCTCCCTCCCCTTCCCCACCTTTCCAGGGACCCTTTGCAATCACCTCACGGAGCCAGCTCTGTCCTACTTCACCTAACAACATCTTCAGGCCTCCGGAGTATTGTCAGTCAACAGTTATGGTGCTCCTCATCCCATTTGGGAACCTCCCTGACCTACGTGCACTATAATAGGTGCAACAATACTGATTTTTGGGGGCCAGCCTACATGAGCTGACTCTGATTTGGGATATATAGTTTCGTGCTGCAATCTAAGAACAAGAGTTCCTCTTACTCCCAGTGGCACTTAGAGTATAATAAATTATAACACTACAGATATGCATTAAATCCTAATTCTCTATATGTATATTAAATCAAAGTCATTCCTTCCAAGCTTACAAATGCTCCTTGCCTACAAAAGGTGTTATTTTGAGGCAAAGGTCCTCCATGTTTATACAGAAAGCTCAGCCCAGCTTGATAAACACAATCTTAATTCCTACCCCTAGAGTACCACTTTAGGTTGATGTGCTCCTAAGTGAGTAAATAGTCCCTTCCCCCAACACTTTTCTCACCTTACACTTTTGGTTCTGCCTTATGGAAAAGATCATGAGGTTTCTTGTGACCCTGGTAGAGAAGATAGAGAGTGAGCTTCTGTTGTTAATTCTAATATCTTCCATTCATAGAATCTTGAACTAGAAAGCAAGATAAGATGAAGCACTAAGACCTGGAGGACCAGATGCCTCTAAATCCATCTGTTTAGCCCAGACCACTCCACGAGTTCCAGACTAAATTGCTTTCAAGTTGTCTCAGAGGCACTTAGGTGTCCAAGAGACAAATGTTACCACCACGACCAACTTCTTTGCCCCCTCTGCAGGTGAAATAAGGCAGGGATTTGGAAGTTCTCCTGGACTTCTCCTTTTCCACCATCCCCTGCCATCTCTAAGTCAGACACAAATCCTACTGAAGAACTGACCTAAAGTCCCCTGAATCTGTCCTCTCCTCTCCAACCCTATCGTTCCCTCTCCAGTGCACAGCTAGAAATGGTACCACAGCACCCAGACCACCTTTTAACACACACGCATGGATTGCCTGAAACCCTTTCCCAACCTCTGTGGTCTACACCATAAACTCATGAAGACATCTGGGCTAGATAGATGGCTCGGGGGAGGGGGTGTACATGGGACCCACACTCTCAGTGTTGCCTCTCAGCTGGCTCTCTAGCTCACCATCCACACTAGAGACCCAGCTCTCTGCTCAACTCCATAAACAGAGGGTATTAGAATAACAGCAGAAGCTGTTTTGCATCTCTTAAGGTGGCACAGAAGGCTTTCCAAGATCTGGCCTCTGCAGAATGCTATTTGCGCAACAGTGAACAGCTCATAGCTCTCCATGTGCACCAGCCTTTTTACATGTGCTCCCAGCAGGCAGATCTTCCCCAACATCCTCACACCCTATACAATACCCTCTCCCCATTACTCATTGGAGGAAAAGCTATTTATAGGCTTGCTCGAGTATTACACCCTCTGAGATCTTTCTGACCGCTTCGTCCTTAACCTGAAGCCCTAATTCCCTCACAGAATGAAGTACACCACCTGCACACAATAGTATAATGACTTCTATTGACAGCTACTATACAAATTAGTCTGCTGAGTATTTTAATATAGTCATCATTATTCACCACATATTTTACTGTTGTGAATTGTGGTGTTACATTATTGTTTGATAAGCAGAAATGCAATTTGCCTATATATATATTTTAATTTGATTCTCACAAAATTAGAAATATTTGTCCACTTTTACCTAAAGAATGTCAGTTTTATAGAGCTAAATATATGTATTCATGTGTGTTGGTCAACCCCACAGCTAATATAATTTAACTTTTATTTGCTATATGCACTACTTGTTATACAAAAATTCTAAGGAAAAAGGTCAAAAACAACAAATGTGATTATCTAAACATCAAACTATACTTCATGAAACTAAGGAAGTTTCACCACTGTCATCAATCTGTGAGTCACAGCAGGAAAAATACTGCTGGAGAAAGGCCCACTGCACTTGCCTTTGAAGGAACTACACCCTCTTCTCTTTCATGGATTATTTAAATCAAGACATAAAAGTTTTTGTTCTGGAAATGGATGGATGCTATCAGCTATCATATGACAGGTAGATTTTATTTATCTTTATCTTATTCATTGTTCCCTCCCACATACACACTGAAAAAATGCCAGGGATCATTAAACATCACTGGTTGTATGGTATCTAAGTCCTCAATGTTGACCAAAACCATTTAAAGTTTAATCTTTAATCCCACTTATATTACCTATTAAGAAAAACTTGGACTGTATTCCAGATTCTTATTCCTTTTAGAGTCAGTCTATAATATAATCAAACTAATTTGTACAAGTCACTCAGAAAAACAATTGAACACTGATATTTAGGCCTCACTTGCTTAATTTATTCAGTGTCATGCTTAGCTTCCACAACAAGGAATAGCTGCCAAGATTTGTTGGGTGAGAAGCTGTAGAAAGAACGTACTTAGGATATTCCCACACTAAACAGCCCGTAAGCCCACCAAATGGAGGTGAGAGGCCTTATAACAGCCTGCCTTCCTTTGCTGCCTCATCTGAGGCAAATATTTAAGGTCTCCATTGTCCATGAGTCAGGCTCTTCTATGCACACAAAATGGCTGCTCTCAAGGAGTAAATACGAGCTCCCAAACCTTCCTAACAGAAGTGAGTTTATGCACTAAAAGACAGAAATTCATCCACATTTGGCCCCAGTGAACTAAATTCTATAGCTAGAGAATTAGAACACCTCAGCATTTTTCACTAAGCCAAAAAATGCTATGCTTCAGGCCCTTGCCTCCTCCAGACCCACTAGTCACTGGCCAATAGTGACTCCTTCTTCACCTAGACTAGAATTTCATTTTCACTCTTCATTCCCTTAGACTTGAGGTTCCAGAACTTTCCTTACTTCTCATATTATTCTCCTCTTGATCCAAAATTCAAATACCAGTTTCCCTGGTGTTTTTCTTTTTCATTATTACGTTTTCTGCCAGAGCACTCAACCAACCATTCACTACACTCAATCTGAAAAGGGAGCCAAGCAGCTCCCTCTCCACATGGCCTTCTGTTTGTTTTGGTCCTCTGGTAGCTCTACTCTTTTACAAATAATTACCTGATAATGACTCCCTGGAACATTTAAACTCTGAAAGATTTCAAAGGAAACTCCTTCTTTGCCTTCTGCCATATCCCATCTATCCATTAACCCTCCTTTCCAGAGCCCACCATCTCTCTTGCTTCCTCAAAGACTTTTCTCCTACCACTGGATTGGACTAAGCCAATTCACCCATACTAGCTTCTGAAGAATGGGACAGCAAATAACTGCAGCTCTTCCCTCTACCCTTCACTTCCCCTACCTCCACCACCACCATGACCACACACACCACTTTCTTTTCATGGAATCCATAAAGACATGTAGGAAGCTGTCTCTAAAAAGCCACTGATCCTGCCTACAGAGGTCTGTTAATAAGAGCAGAAGAAATGGCCAAAAAAGTAACCACCCAAACTAGTGAAAAGTAGAACTTCAAATTTGAAGACTATTTCTCATTTCTTTGTTCAAGTCATTGGAAGAGGTGTTATGGGTTGGTTCATTTCCCCCCAGTAATGTGTTCACTGTCCCAGAAACTTGACAGACACTTAAAAATATTAATAGGACTTTTCTTATATAAAAAAATGGTGCATTTGTCTGACCAAACTTGAACCTGAAAAAGTACAGATTCAATCTGAACTATAAAAATATGCATTTCCCCACTATTTACTGAGAGATTTCCCTGGAATTTCATTTTGTTGATGTCCATACATTTATCAAATTAAACTTGAGGAAGGCAGAGAGTGCTTATCCTTAAGAAGTTTATGGGAACAGAAGCCCCAGAATGGAACCATGAGATAACTTAGAAAAATTAACCACTTACCTCTAAATGGCATGCAAAAAGTAAACTATTCTAGGAGATGAACATTTTATTTCTTTTTTATTATAGTATCAAGTATCATAAATAGATCAAGTTGGTTTGTCTTTGTTATTAAGAGCAATAAAGTAAGATTAACCTTTTAGTTCTTAAAAGTGTTCTTTTTAAATACAAGCCTTCTGGAGACTAAAAAGACATACAAATAATGCAATCTTAGGCTGGATCCTGTATTGAAGGAAAAAATGTTATAAGAGCTATTATGGACAGCAGATTAGATAAAAGTATTATACTAATTGACTCTCTCTGCTTGACTTATTTCACTCAGCATAATCTCTTCCAGTCCCGTCCATGTTGCTACAAAAGTCGGGTTCATCCTTTCTGATGGAGGCATAATACTCCATAGTGTATATGGACCACATCTTCTTTATCCATTCGTCTGTTGAAGGGCATCTTGGTTCTTTCCACAGTTTGGTGACCGTGGCCATTGCTGCTATAAACATTGGGGTACAGATGGCCCTTCTTTTCACCACATCTATATCTTTGGGGTAAATACCCAGTAGCGCAATT
>PISX010009381.1:0-75947 GCA_004024625.1 Mellivora capensis
ACATTCTCCTTGGACTGTATGTTGGGAACAGCACAAATGTGAGCCTTATTTGTAACAGCAGTGAGAGAAGTCCGCAGTGAAAGCTGGCTTAGCTAGGGACAGAAAAGGGCCAGATTAGATGCTTCTTTCTGCTGGATTCTTGCTTATTCTCTCAGAAGCAACAGGAGCAAGCTTGCATTCATGGCTGTAGAGAAAAGGTGCTGGCTGGAAGGTGGTCTGTGGGAGGATGCTGAACTATAGGCTGGAATATACCTTGAAGCCTGTTCTCCAGGGCTGAGAGAGAGAAAAGCAGATGCTTCGCTGGTCTCTCCTTGCAGCCTGTGTTCTGCATTCCGGAGAGGAGGCCCGAGGCAGGTCTTTAGGCGCTCCCGCCGCCGTCCCGGCAGGAAACTTTTCTCTCCGGCCCGCTCTGTCCATCCCGCCCGGGCGGAGACGGTGGGCGCCCTGCGTGCTCCTCTCCAGGGCACCCGGCCCCAAGAGCTTGTCTTCTTAAGAAGCACTTGCTATCGGGGCGCCTGGGTGGCTCAGTGGGTTAAAGCCTCTGCCTTCAGCTCAGGTCATGATCCCAGGGTCCTGGGATTGAGCCCCAACAGGGAGCCTGCTTCCCCCTCTCTCTCTCTGCCTGCCTCTCTGCCTACTTGTGATCTCTGTCTGTCAAATAAATAAATAAAATCTTAAAAAAAAAAAAAAAAAGAAGCACTTGCTATCTTGATACATTGTTGTTAGGAAGAAAGGTTTGGATTGGGCACGTAGGGGCTGGGGGAAGCTACTGGCTTAACAACTAACAATGTCTTCCATAATTTCTATTACCCATTTTAAAGATATGATCACTTGGGCTCAGAAAGATTGCATTGGTCAGCATCACACACCTAGTAAACTGTCAAGCATGAAGTTCCAAACAGATCTCTCTGGCTCTAATTTGCTTGCTCTATTTGCAGGTCTATTTGTAAATATTCCTAACTCTGCCTGTATGATAACCTTATTCCCTCCAAATCTTCATTTCTATCTCTGATAACCAGACATAATAACAGTCCTTACCTTTTAGAGTATCATTTAACTTAATGAATGTAAACCTTCACTATTACAGATATTCCTTGACTTATGATGGGGTTGCATGCTGATAAACCCATCATACGTTGAAAAGATCATTAAGTCAAAAATGCATTTAATCTACTGAACGTCATGGCTTAGTCTCGCCTATCTTCAAGGTGCTCAGAATACTTAGATCCTCTAACACAAAGCTTATTCCTATTTTGTAATAAATGCTGAATTATCTCATGTAATTGATTGAATACCATACTGAAAGTGAAAAACAGAATGCCTGTATGAGTACAGAATCATTGTACGTATATGGGTTATTTACACTCATAAGCTATGGCTTGCTGCCACTGCCCAGCATCATGAAAGAGAATCATCCCTCCATATTGCTGGCCTGAAGAAAGATCAAAATTCAAAGTTCAAAGTATGGTTTTTCCTGAGTGTGTATTGCTTTTGCACATTGTAAAGTCATAAAATTATAAGTTGAACCATTGTTAAGTTACAGACTATCTGTATTTGCTGCCCGATCACAGTATAAAGAGCCACATCTTGTACAACTATAGGGGGCACTATTCACCT
This sequence comes from Mellivora capensis, assembly GCA_004024625.1. Lineage (NCBI taxonomy): Eukaryota > Metazoa > Chordata > Mammalia > Carnivora > Mustelidae > Mellivora > Mellivora capensis. The sequence continues at coordinate 1,618 of PISX010009381.1, forward strand.
AGAATATACAATGACCACTTCCCCTGGAGTTTCACCATAGCTTACTAAGCGGTACAGAAAACTTACCTGTAGGATGAGAAGTGGAGAATTCTTGGATTTAAGTAGTACAGCACTGGCAAGTTTCAACTCAATGCCACAACAAACAGGTGAAGGAAAGCTAACAGAATTTTCCAAGCCCAATGGTAAGGACCTTCATATATGTATCTCATTAATTTTCACAAAAGCCCTAAGTTGATAAAGAAATTTTGTTAAGCTTTTCTTTTTCCTGTAGAGAGTTACCATGGTAGGTTTTTAAATTCTAAGACAGAAAGAGAATTTCCTGATTTCCTTGCTGGAAGATCCTGTCAGTCATTCAACACCCTTTCCTGGTGCTCACTGTATTTCTGTGTTCTACCTGCCAAGGCTTCAGCAAGATGCAGTAAGTACTGATCTGTGAAGTCAGAAGGCCTGGGTTCTAGCCTTACTCATATGTCTAGCTAGTAGTATCAAAGTGGACAGTCAATTAACATTTCTTTTTCTCTCTCCACATTTATCTAAAAATGAGGTAATGAGGTAGACTCTTTGGTTTCTAAGAGTGGTTTCTTTTTTCTCTTCTTTTTTTTTAAGAAAGAGAGAGTGTTGGGGCACCTGGGTGGCTCAGTGGGTTAAAGCCTCTGCCTTCGGCTCGGGTCATGGTCTCAGGGTCCTGGGATCAAGCCCACGTCGGGCTCTCTGCTCGGCGGGGAGCCTGCTTCCTCCTCTCTCTCTGCCTGCCTCTCTGCCTACTTGTGGTCTCTATCTGTCAAGTAAATAAAAAAAAATCTTTAAAAAGAAAAAAATAAAGAGAGAGTGCACTTGCTCTTGTACATGAGAGATGGGGGGAGGCTGGGAAGAGGCAGATAGAAAGAGAGAGAATCCTAAGCCCATTGCGGGGCTCAATCTCACAACCCTGAGATCATGACCTGAGTCAAAATCAAGAATCGGACACTTAACTGATGGAGCCACCCAGGCACCCCTCAAAGACTGATTTCTAAGGTCCCAGTTACACTAAGCAATCTATCACCCAGCTCTCTGTATTTGCAGGCTGAACCCTCAGGTCTGATTAATAGGTCTGCTGTTATTTACCCAAACTATCCCAGTTTGCTAAGGAGGTGGAAGGAAGACAGTGTGATGTGATGGGAAGCGTTCTGAAGGCAGGGTAAAGGATATCTAGTGCTAACTCTGTCTTGGAGAAGTCATCAGTCTTCTTTATTTGTTAAGTGGGGTTCTGCAGAAGATGATCTGGAAGGTCCTTCCAGGTCAATGGTGGTCTAACAGATGCTATCAGATACTACAGTTTCTTTGCATGTGTCTGAAAATTGTTTGTCTTGAAATGTGTCCCTTGTTTTTGTTTTACGACAGAAATGAAACCCCAGGTATAGATTCTTGGGCCAAAGAAATGTGGGGGAGGGGGAAAGCAGGAAGGTCTAAAATGCAGTCAAATTCTTGAAATGAAAAAATTGAGGACTACTCAGATGTCCCACCACAGATGAATGGATAAAGATGTGGCATATATATATGCCACATCTTTATGTGTCGGGTCATGGTCACCCGACATGTATGTATGTGTGTATATATATTTATTTATTTATTTAAATAGTACTCAGCCATCAAAAAAAAGAAAGAAATCTTGCCATATGCAATGATGGGGATGGAACTAAAGGTATTATGCCAAGTAAAAGAAGTCAATCAGAGAAAGACAATTACCATATGCTCTTACTCACATGTGGAATTTAAGAAGCAAAACAGAAGATCATAGGGGAAGAGAGGAAAAAATAAAACAAGATGAAATCTGAGACAGAAATAAGCCATAAGAGACTCTTTTTTTTTTTTTTTTTTAAATTTTTTTTTTTTTTAAGATTTTATTTATTTATTTGTCAGAGAGAGAGAGAGAGAGAGAGTGAGCGAGCACAGGCAGACAGAGTGGCAGCAGAGGCAGAGGGAGAAGCAGGCTCCCTGCCGAGCAAGGAGCCCGATGTGGGACTCGATCCCAGGACGCTGGGATCATGACCTGAGCCGAAGGCAGCCGCTTAACCAACTGAGCCACCCAGGCATCCCTCCATAAGAGACTCTTAATCATAGGAAACAAACTGAGGGTTGCTGGAAGGGACAGGGATGGGGGAACAGGGAAACTGGGTGATGGACATTATGGAGGGCACGTGATGTGATGAGCACTGGATATTATATAAGACTGATGAATCACTGACCTCTACCTCTGAAACTAATAATATATTGTATGTTAATTAATTGAATTTAAATTTTTTAATAAATGAGAAAAAAATTTAAAAGATGAAGGCTGTTGAAGGAAAAAAATGCAGGCATCTAGAAATTCCCAGGATGTGATAAATGAGTGATCTTTAGTATCTGCCCTGTTTGGGGGAACAATTTCTGTTACCTTAGCAATGTACATGATAAGAATTCAAGAAATTGTTGGGCCCAAAGTCTGAGAGATCAGCTAGCCCTGCAATCAAGAAGGAAAGTTTGGGAAGTCAAGGGCAAATTGGAACACACAGGGACAAACCGGATGCCAAGTCTGTCTAATCGTCTCTAATCTCGATGCAAGTGACTTGCAGAAGCTAGAGTCCTTAACCACGGAGTTATCATGCACCTAGCCCAAGACTCAGAGCAGCTGAAGGACGAGCTCACGCAGGTCCAAGTGCTGTCCCTGCCCCTAAGACAGCCCGCCGACTCAATGTCATGAAGGCACCCAACTGTGACTTTCAGAGTAGAAAACAGGGCTTTGCTTCCCACCTCTCCAGGCTTATGCCAATTTCTCTTGTGGCCAGTCTCCATCTGGAATCATGTAGGGAAGGGAATTTTGACAAACGAGTTCCACTTTAGCAAAATAGACAGCACAGAGCTACCAGAATCTACTCCTTGTCAACCTGGCATCCAGACACACCTTTTAAAATCACATGTAGCTGTTAAAGATAATAGCAAAATCATGCTTCACTTAGCATGACCCAAGGGTCCCTCATGCAACTGAAAGCAGTCTATCCTTTTCCCAAGAGAGGATATAAGTCCCTTTATGCACCTTTGGGTGATCTTCGTTCTTTTTCTAGCTGAGTCACTCTCTCCTTTGGAGGTAAGGGCTTTGAGAGGTGATTAGGTCACAAGAGCAGAGTCCTTATAAAAGAAACCCCAGGGAGTCCCCTCATCCCTTCTGCCCTGGAAGGGCACAGCAAAGAGACAGCCATCTAGGAACCAGGAAATGGGCTCTTACTAACACTGTCTCTGCTGGTACCTTGATCTTGAAGCTCTTAGTATCCAGAACCATAAGAAATAAATGTGAGCTGTTGGATTATATCAGCCCAAATGGACTTGGACAGGCATAAAACAATCATCGTGATGGACTTTGTGTGTCAGGGATTTGCAAAAGGCACAGCAAGGGTGGTTCTTCTATGCTCCACAATGTCTGGGTTGAGACGACTCAACGGCTGGGGGTAGGAACCTCTGGGACCAGAGAATCTACTTCCAACATGGTTTCTCCACTCATACTTCTGGTGCACAGCACGGGGAGGGGGGCTGAAGGAGAGGCTTACCTGGCACTGTCAACTGGAATACTGGCAGGTGGTCTCAGGGTAGCTGAACCACTTAGAGGGCTGCTCAGAGCCACGAAGCCAACCTCTCAGCAAATAAGGAAGAATCTGCATGGCCTTTTATGACATAGCTTTGGAAGTCACCTGGTGTCACTTACACTGTATTCTATCGGTTGCAGAAGTCACAAGCCTTCCCAAATTCAAGGGGAGGAAATATGAATTCTGCCCTTCAATGGGAGGAACGTTGAAGAACTTGAGGCTATGTTTTAAAACCACCACCTGACACCTTGTTTAGTCTAGTTCATGCTTATCCACAGCAGGTGGCTGATTCACACTTTTTCATTATTTCGCATTATTTTTATTACTGTTCATTTCTCACCTGTATCAACTGATGAGAACCTGCCTGTGAGATTATTATTACAGGTGCTTTCCCTGCCATGCTTCCCTGGGTCTCTTGGAAAGAGACACACAGCTAGGCTCACATTTCAATTTTTCTACAAACTTACTACTTACAGGTGATTTCCTGACTTAGAACTCTTTGGCTGGATACTCCTACATATAGGGCCTATATGATTCCTAATGCCTTCTGCGGACAATATTGAGATCAGTGGTCAACTAGCCAATGAACAATGCTAAGAGAATATCTTGGGCTGATTCATGAAGTTTAGAAACAGGCTTCTGAATCAAACAACAATTCTAGCCAAGGCATTTTTCTACCTTAAAATATTTAAGAACCTGCACATACATACACACACACACACACACACACACACAAAAAAAAAACACCAGAAAAGGAAGTGAAGTGATTGGCAAAGCTTTTGAGTTCTGAAGAAAGCAGGAAGCTGTCCTGTAGGCACGGCCACCTGTACAGTAGACTTGACCATTATTCCGGAACCAGCTGGGTTGCATTTTGATGGCATCCTGTATCCCGAACATAATGAAGGCTCTCTTTTTCTGAAGAAACAGAGCACTTATAGCCTGAACTATTCATTTTATTCAAGAAGCATCTATCGAGTGCCGCAGACCTGTAAGGTAGATTCTGCGTTGTTCAGGAACACGATGATGAAGAATACACAGCCTCTGACCTTGAAGGACTATGAAAGGGGTCAAGACCAAGCCAAACCAAAACTGATACCAAAACAAAACCCCCAAACTTACAATGAGTAAGGGAGCTCAAGAAAAAGCACTTAATTATAAGTAACTCTCACTCTAGGTCTTGTGTCTTTGTCTCCTCTAATGTGGCTATAAGCTCGCTGGAGGCCGGAACACATTCTAAAGCCTCCAAACGTCCCAGGACTCTGCTTAGTGACATGTCCACAAGAACCTATCACTAAACTCTTGCTACTGGTTTGACTGACAAATACTGAAATGAAATGAAGTCATAGAGGTATGAAGTATATTGGTAGTTTTTTTGCCTCCTGTGCAGGTTCAAAGTTGCCCATCTGTATATTAGACCAACATAATCAACAAATAAGACTGTCCTCTGTACCATCTTATGCTTGGTAGGGGGAACAACAGGGCTTTGATTCCCTGACATTCAAGACCTCTCTGGTCTTGATTCTCCCCTGGCTAGTGGTACAAGTGATAAGAAGGCCAAGGTTTGGCTCTCCTCTTTGGGCCCACGATTCCTCAACTTTGAGCAAGATTGGGATTCCCTTTGCTTTACTCAAGTACACGTGTTTTTGTTTCATAACTAGTTTGGGTGCAGAGGGAGACATAGTACCCAGACTATCTATAAGCTGATGGGATGGGACCTGGCTTCTCCCCATGCTCCCCTTGTTCTTCGATAAATTCCCAGTCCTTATGAAGTTTTGGTCCCAGTGAATTTTCCCCTCAAAAACCAAACAGGATAATAATGAACCATTTTCTTGCATTTTCTACCAAGACTGCTCTTTGTGAGTTCTAAATGTTCTGTCCATATTCAAAGAAGCTGGTTTCTTCTTGAGTGGTTGGAATAAGACTTCTCTTGGAAGCTACTGAATATGGATTAGCTGGATTGTTTCGCAGGAAATAAAAAGCAGGCTCGGGGGTGAGTACTTCAGCACTTAATTGGGTTAGCAAAGAACGGCAAATGAGACGTTTTCCTTAGGAGGGAAAGGATGTTTACGGCCCCCCACCCCCCTAGGTGGTGGATTTTAACCTAAACCCTAGTCTTCAAATGCAGCCTTTAATTTAGAAACCATTACAAGAATCTATTAGAGCAGAAAATGTCAGGTTGAAAAATTAACACATCACAGGAGTTAATTAGAACCCAGCCTCTCATTAGATGCAAATAGAGAGCCCTCCAACTGCAGGGCAGCCTGCTGAAGTCACATTTGTTGCAGCTCCAAAGTGGCTGCCTCCTTCCCACTCAGAGAGCGGACAGAGGAAGCTGCCCAGGCCCTCAGGCCAGAGCCACTAGGGGCCCCCAGCCTGCCCTTTAGGTTAATGGAGGGTTCAACTGCCCTGTCCCCATCTTCTGCTCCTCTCCTACATGCTCTGCCTGTCACAGGGCAGAGAGCCCTCTGCCTGGAACTCCCTCAGGGAAGTGTTTTCTGCAACAAAGACAAACATGCCAGGCCTGTCACCGGAGCAGACTGGTGACTGTGTAAACCGCTCTGTGAGAGGCGAGGCTGAGGGGCTCCAGGCCATTCAGACTTAGCTCTAACTTGTGGTCTTTGTTTTCTTTCCACATTCAGACTGAAATGTGATTCCCCTGGCTTTCTTTTTTGGAAAATACCTGCGATGAGTTCCATGCCCAAAAAAGAAAAGCTGTTGACAGGAAAAGCTTCTGCCGGGGAAGGGGCTTCTTCCAGCGTCCTCAAAGGAGACAGTGCTTCGAGCAAGCTGGGGCAGGGATGCCAAAGCTAGGAAGAAGAAGTCCAGATTGCAAAAGGGTCATCAGTAACTAGGGATTGAGTGGAGTGTCCAGCGGTTTCCCCTGTGAGAGCAGTACCATGCCCATAAACTTCTGGGCCACGTAGCCACGCGTCTGAGTCCCCTGTCACTTACTGTGTGATCTTGAACAAATTGTTTAACCCCCCAGACACCAGTTTTCTCAAGCCGCTGTGTGAAATAAATGGACTAATGCACAGAAAGCATATAATCCAGGATCTGGCATAGAGTAAGTGTTCTACGGAAGTTCTTGGTTGTCGGTCTGATAATTGCATTGCTTCCTCCAACACTGACGGTGTTCTTTCTGCATGCCAGGCCCTGTGCTGCTCCCTGACCTCACGGAGTTCATCGTTCAATAAACCATGTATGCGTACCTTCAGTACACGGCAAGCCTTCCTCCCTGTCCTGCAAACGTGTCAGAAGAAGTACCCATTGCACACTAACTTTGCTTTGCTGAGTAGCTCAGAGTACCGCAGGCCATCTGCCTCTGAGCAGCCCTGTAATCTCAGTTACCTCCATCCTCACTTTACCCACTATTCTCTCTCGGTGTACTTGCCACACTGAGTTATAGTTGTCTGTTTCTTCTTTGCCTCCTCCTGTGAGTTCCTAGAGGATGGGGATCACCTATTCACTAGATTCATTCATCTCATCATTTATTCATCTCTGTGGGCCTATGGTCTCCTGCATTACTCAGCATAGTCAAACAAAAGAGGCAACCCTACTGCTGAGTATGTAAACTTCCAGCTGGGAATATTTCTAGGGAAATAAACCTGCCTCCCATCTTCAAGGGTCCTCCTTGGGCCCTATTTGCTTGTTCTTCCATTTTCTAACTATTACTTTGGTTCTAGCCTCAGTTTCTTCATCTCTTTAAGGGGCTAATAGAGTTTCCTTCCCTGGGAGGTTTTGATGATGGCTGGAGACAAAGCAGCTTTTATGTGCCTAACACAGTTCTGGGTACAGAGCCAAAAACCAAAACAACTTGATTCCATTCTTGCCCTCAATCAAGTCTAGTTGCCATATGAAAACTAAAACTAAAAGCAAAACAGGAGCACCACATGAGTGGAACAGATATCCTTCCGACTTGTATCCAACCTTTGCCATCTGCCAGACTTGGCTGTAATAGAGGATACAAACATGCATACAAACCTGGTCCCTGTCACCAAGCCCCAGGAAAACCCTGGCAAGTGTTGGCCAAAAAGATCTCAAGAAGAGAGGAGAAAGCTCTTTCTTCAGATTTTCAGACCTGGGCTGAAGGAGATGTCTTTGGGACCAGGCTGGAAAGCAGGAGGTCACCTCAGAACAACAAAAACCAAGTTATTTAGCACTTACTCTGTGTATGTCCCAGTGTATGTCCCAGACACTGTGCTAAGTGACTTACCGGCATTCTCATTTAACTCTTGGAACAACTGTGTGGGGTAGACATGAATTTCCTTATTTTACAGATGACCCATTTGAAGCTCAGAGAAGCACAGGAGCTTTACCACAGTCAAGCAATAAGTAAAGGCTTAGAAATCCACCTGCTGAGGTTTTCACTGGTACGACTGGAAAGGGAAAGGGTGAACTAACACAAACCTCCACCCACGGGGGAGGCTGAGAATGAGAGGCGGGAAGAAAATTACATCAAAACAGCGGTCCCATGATCCCCAGACCTCCAGGGCGCTTCGCAGCAGCAGTATTAGTTAGAGATGCAGGCTGCCCTGGAGGGATGCCCGGGAGGCGGGGGGGGGGGGGGGGGGGGGGGGGGGGGGGGGGGGGGGGGGGGGGGGGGTACCCCCGGTGGTTGTGCGCCTTCTTCGCCTCCCGTGCACAGGTCAAGCCTCTCCCCTCCCGCCCTCTCACCCTCCCAACCTTATTTAGAAACCGTGTCCCCGAGACAGGAAGGGCGGCGGGCCGAGAAGCACGGAGCGTCCCGGTCTCATTTCCTTTCGAATCCCCCTGTGGAATTTCATTTCATACGGTGAGGAAATCGGAGCGCGAGACCGCCGGCTGGCCGGCTGCTCCGGGGCGCCTCCCCCACTCGCGGCTGGAGACAGGCAGCTCCCCGGCGCAGGTCCGGCCGAGTCTGGGGGCGGGGAGGCGCGGCCCGGCTCCAACCCAAGCAAGTTAGCAGTGAAAATAGCTGCGAGCTTGCGTTGTACCAGGCACGGGGCTAAGCGTTTTACGCATTACCTCTAATCCTCCCAAGTCTCTTTACGGGTGAGGAAAGGCACGCCGAGAGGTTGAGCAATTTGCTCAAGGTCACACAGCCAGGATTTAAAGCCACAACGTTTGTAAATCGAAATCCCGTGTTCTTTGTGCACGTTTCTCTGCCTGATAGGTAGGTAGCCCCGGGCTGAGGTGACAGCCGGAAGAGGGGAAGGAAAGGGAGCCGACTGATCTGGGCGCGTTTCTCACCTGGGAGAGGAGGGGGCAGGCTGGCCCAGCGGGAGCAACCCCGGCTCCATCCCCGCCTGGCCCCCGAGCGCCGCGAACCGGGTGGGAGGAAAGTGAGAGCCGGGAAGCCGGGCGGGGCGCTCCGGGAGGGAGGGACGAGGGGACGGGGGAGGGGGGCTGGCGGGCGGGCGGGCGGGGGCCTGACCCTCCCCGCGACAGGCGGCCCCGCCCCCCGCTGCCCACGGCGCCCGGCCATTGGAGAGGCGCGCTGTCCGTCCCGCCCCGCCACCGCCCAGCGAACCTCCAGCGCCGCGGAGGGCTCCGGCGGTGAGAGCGGCGCGGTGCTGGGTGCTGGCGGTGTTCGCCCAGACGCGGAGAGGACGCGGCCGGCGCCTGCTAGGGGCTAGGGGCCTCGCCGCCTGCAGTCATGACCCTCGCAGTCTGTCCTTCGGCCCCCGCCACGGGCGTCTAATATCCCACACAGTCGCGCGCAGCTGCCGGAGATCCGGCCGCTGCCCCTTCTTCGCCCTTGGCGCCTTATCACACTCCCTTCCCGGGAGCTGGGAGCAGCGCGGGCAGCCGGCGCCTCCGTGCAAACTGGGGGTGTCTGCTGGACCACCTCCCGCCGCCGCCGCCGCCCCCGGCTCTGGCCATGGCCTGGCGGGGCGCAGTGCCGAGCGTCCTGGGGGCGCCCGGGGGCGTCGATCTCAGTCTGAGGCTGCTGCTGCTGCTGTTGCTGCTGCTCCTGGAGCCAGCGCGGGGCTTCGGGGACGAGGAGGAGCGGCGCTGCGACCCCATCCGCATCTCCATGTGCCAGAACCTGGGCTACAACGTGACCAAGATGCCCAACCTGGTGGGGCACGAGCTGCAGACAGACGCCGAGCTGCAGCTGACAACTTTCACGCCGCTCATCCAGTACGGCTGCTCCAGCCAGCTGCAGGTGGGCGCCCCCACCCCCACCCCTGGCGGGACTGGACCCCTTGGGCAGGGACGCCCCAAGCTAACTCCGTGGAGCCCTTGCCAAGCCAAACCCCCTGCCCCCTCCCAAGGCGGAAGGGTAAAACTATCCTGGAAAAGTGATTTCCAACCCCACCCCCACTTTTCTGTCCCTTCTGAGGGACTGGAAGCCAAAACGTTGTGTAAGTCATCTGGCCCGCGAAAGAACCCACTCTTACACCCCGCCCTTCCGTTTTTCTCCCCTGCTCACCCGTGTCTAGCCAAGCCCCTAACCCCAGTGGAGCTGAGGGTTATCTTTGCCAAGGATTCTGGCGGCCGCTGCTCGGTGGGCGAGTCCCCAGCAGGGCAGCCAGCTGCAACTAAGACTTGGAAGGAGAGATAAGGAGCCGGGAACTTCTCCTCCCTCTCAGACCTCCTTTCTCCCTCATATTTTGGGGTGGCTTATTAAATGACCCCCCCCCGCCGCCGCGTTTTCTGCGGAGCGGCCAGTCCTCGCGTCGTCCCGCATGACTTTAGAGGTCATGCAGGAAGAAATGGTTGGGTGGTTTGAGATCGTTCTGATCCTCAGGGTTGAGAGCAGGTTTAGGATTTGGCGGAGAGAAAACACAGTTTGGGGAAAAGGTGATAGTGTGTGGTCAAGCTCCGGGAAGGTAATTTGCATATTGGAAGGTTTTTTTTCCCCCAGTCATTAAAAATTTTAAAGCTTCTGTAATGATAGGGAAAATGTTCAACCTACAATAGGTGAAGAAATAATTTGCATATACAGGGTGGTTATAATCTTACAAACCAACAACCCATTCAATTTTTTTTAAAAAGGAACTGAAAGAGATTTTTTTTTAAAAAAAGGTTAGCACTGGTTGTGTTTTGGTTGGTGAGGCTCTGAGTGAGTTTTAGAAATTTAGACAAGAGAGAACTTGGGAAGAAAAACAGAGGGTAGTTGTCCAGGCTGAAAGCTTCAGAAATCTGTGGTTCTGGTTATAGCTTCCAAGAGATAAGAAACAGGCAGGCAGCTTACTTAGTAGGTGTGTGTTTTTACACAGGTCATTTTAAAAAGTTGGACTGTGGTTTTAGAAAGATGGTTGGGATTAGACCTGTTGCTGCTGAAACACTCCCTTTGGAGCGTTCAGAACTTTAGAACTAGGTTATAAAAGCTTCAGAAATGATCCTCTAGCTCTCAGTTTGGAAACAGCACATATCCTGACATCAGTGGCAGTTTTGTTGGAGAAACAGCTTTTGCAGGGATATATATTTTTAATTACATGTATCCTGGGGAAGCAGCCAAGCTGTTTTGAAGGACAGGACTGGATCCCTTTACATGCTGGAAAATAGTGACTTGTAACCCTAGACTTCATAGACAACATCTGTAAGGAGCCAAGCCGACTGTTTATCAATGCTGGAGGAATTGAGGACAGCAACTGGACTCTGTCCTGCTGGTACTGCCGTTTCAGAGACCTCACATTTATATTTTCCTATTGTGCTTCATTATTATTCATTGAGGAGACCTGGCCAAACAAAGCCCTGGTGACCAGAGACCCCAACCTGCACCCCATCCTTGGGTCCACCAGTGTCTCAATTAGGGCATTTTCTGTTTCAGTATGGGACTGGTTAACAAAATAAATTTGAGGGAATAAAGTAGAGAAAAGAGAATATAAATAGGAGAAAAGCCGGATCTATAATTTTTTTTACATTTATTTTTATGGTGATAAAGAAGCGAGGACCAAAATAAATCACCCCATCACCGGAATGACTCAGTGATTCGATTAGTCTGTTCAGCTCTTTGAAAGAGGGAGATGCAAAGTCAAGTCCTAAGGTTTATTTTCTTAAGCGTTATGCAAAAAAGGGGTGATGTAATTCTTCAGGTCCTTTTTATATATTTATTTATTGACAGTCTCCGGGAAAGGATTGCTAGAACCCAAAGAAGCAAAGTGTGCATGTGATGGATTTTTTTTAAGCACTCTAGTCTGAGGTCAGAGTAAACAGTCAGAATCCCTATAGCTGGTTTAAAAGTCGATATGTACTTTTGCCTGGAAGCATTCAACTCTGCTTCATGCAAGCATTTGGTCAGACTTCCAAGTCATTGTTTTCTTTGTTCATTTCATTACTTTTCCAGTTCTTCCTTTGTTCGGTTTACGTGCCAATGTGCACAGAGAAGATCAACATCCCCATCGGCCCGTGTGGCGGCATGTGTCTTTCGGTCAAGAGGCGCTGTGAACCCGTCCTGAAGGAATTTGGCTTTGCCTGGCCCGAGAGCCTGAACTGCAGCAAATTCCCACCCCAGAATGACCACAACCACATGTGCATGGAAGGGCCGGGTGATGAGGAGGTGCCCTTACCTCACAAAACCCCCCTCCAGCCTGGGGAAGAGTGCCATTCCGTAGGCACTAACTCGGATCAGTACATCTGGGTGAAAAGGAGCTTGAACTGTGTTCTCAAGTGTGGCTATGATGCTGGCTTGTACAGCCGCTCGGCCAAGGAGTTCACGGACATCTGGACGGCCGTGTGGGCCAGCCTGTGCTTCACCTCTACCGCCTTCACCGTGCTCACCTTCCTGATCGATTCCTCCAGGTTCTCCTACCCTGAGCGTCCCATCATATTTCTCAGTATGTGCTATAATATTTATAGCATTGCTTATATTGTCAGGCTGACCGTAGGCCGGGAAAGGATATCCTGCGATTTTGAAGAGGCAGCAGAACCTGTTCTCATCCAAGAAGGACTTAAGAACACAGGATGTGCAATCATTTTCTTGCTGATGTACTTTTTTGGAATGGCCAGTTCCATCTGGTGGGTTATTCTGACGCTCACTTGGTTTTTGGCCGCGGGACTCAAATGGGGTCACGAGGCCATCGAGATGCACAGCTCTTATTTCCACATTGCTGCCTGGGCCATCCCTGCTGTGAAAACCATTGTCATCCTGATTATGAGATTGGTGGATGCGGATGAACTGACCGGCCTATGCTACGTCGGGAACCAAAACCTCGATGCCCTCACAGGCTTTGTGGTGGCTCCCCTCTTTACGTATTTGGTGATTGGAACCCTGTTCATCGCTGCTGGTTTAGTGGCCTTGTTCAAAATTCGGTCCAATCTGCAAAAGGATGGGACAAAGACAGACAAGTTGGAAAGGCTGATGGTCAAGATCGGGGTCTTCTCGGTCCTGTACACGGTGCCTGCCACATGTGTGATTGCCTGCTATTTCTATGAAATCTCCAACTGGGCGCTCTTCCGGTATTCTGCAGATGACTCCAATATGGCGGTGGAGATGTTAAAGATTTTTATGTCTTTGCTGGTGGGCATTACTTCAGGCATGTGGATTTGGTCTGCCAAGACTCTGCATACCTGGCAGAAGTGTTCTAACAGATTGGTGAATTCTGGGAAGGTAAAGAGAGAAAAGCGAGGGAACGGTTGGGTGAAGCCTGGGAAAGGCAACGAAACTGTGGTATAAGGCTACCCGGGCTCCACGCTTTCCAAATTTTGAAGGTGGGGGGAATGCTAGCATTTTGGCGCAAGTGCGACTAAAAGTTTCCTGCAGTGAATCTCAGTTTGAGCAAACTGGCAACACATCAGTGACCCCTATAAGCCACTGCCACCTGCCCCCTCCCCCACACTCCCCAGCATCATAAAAGGAATGATTTTGCTGCAGACTTTGGAACGATCCAAAATGGAAAAGCCAGTTAGAGGCTTTCAAAGCTGTGAAAAATCAAAACATTGATCACTTTAGCAGGTCGCAGCTTGGAGCGTGGAGGTCCTGTCTCGATTTCAGGGGGGTCCAGGGCGATACTGCTTTTCCCTGCAGAGTGAGATCTGGGCTGTGAGTAGGTAACTCGCAGGGAGAAAGATTAACTTTTTTAACCCTTAAAATCTTAAATACTAACTGGGTCTTTCAGATAGCAAAGCAATCTCTAAACACTGGAGACACTGGGTTCAGACAAGTGTTACAAGAGTTTTATAGTTGGGCTGATCTAACATAAACAGTTTCTGTGGTGTGCTGTCTGCTGTTTAGGGCTTTGTGGATTGCTCTCCCAAGAGGTGGTGTCAGAACCTTTCAGTGCCTTTGTCATAAAACAGAATTGTTTGAAAAAAACAAAAGTACTGTACAAACACACGTAAGGTATCCAGTGGATTTTTCTTCTGTCTCTTCCTCTTAAATTTCAACATCCCTGTTGTAGGCTGCTGCTGTTTTCTTCGTTTTGCATTAATGACTCAAAATAGGTATTTTTATAGGATTTTTTTTCTTTTTTTGCACAGCAGCATGCCTAATGAGGGGGAAAGTAAGGGTGATTCACTTTCTGACAATCATTTAATTCAGAGGAAAATGAGATTTATCAAGTCGACTTACCTTACCGACCCCGGAGACCTGTTGCATTGAGCAATGGGGACTTAATATATTTTACTTTGTGTGATTGCATCTATGCAGACGCCAGTCTGGAAGAGCTAAAATGTTAAGTTTCTTGGCAACTTTGCATTCACACAGATTAGCTGTGTAATTTGTGTGTGTCAATTACAATTAAAAGCACATTCTTGGACCATGACATAATAGTATACTCAACTGACTTTAAAACCATGGTCAGCTTGCTTTCTCAGAATGATAGTGCCTTTCTTTTCTTTAGCATAAGAATGTTATCAGTCTAGTCTATGACCACCATGAAGACTTTTCTGTTCTGTAGAGAGAACTAAGGACAGCTAATCCAACTACTCGGTGCAGAATTGTTTCCTAGTAATTGGCAAAGGCTCCTTATAAGATTTCATTGGAGGCAGTGTGGCCTGGAGTATTTATATGGTGCTTAATGAATCTCCAGGATTCCAGCCAGGAGCTAGGTTGGTTAGTAGGGAATAAAGTGTAGACCATATGAAGTGAACTGCAAACTCTTAACAACACAGGTCTTAATTGCCTTTTGCAGGGGTATCCAGAGCTTTTAAAAGTTATGCTTTATGTTCCTCACAATGGGGTACCCCCCTAGCAGCCTCTCAAAAAGTTTCAATTCTTTTAAAATTGTAACTGGACTCTCTTAACCTGCCTTAGGCCTTCTAATCTCCAGATCTCTGGGACAAATAGTTGACAATGTCACAGGTCCTTGTAGCTCATACCTATCTTTGCTTCAGCAACTACTTTGCAATGACTCACTTATTATTTATTCATGCCCCACTCCACCCCCCTTTCAGAATCAGGTAGGAAAACTCTTTTATCACATTTCTTTGTGGAAAAACATTTCTAGGGACTCAGATTTCCTAATAGGTGGTCAAATTCTGGAAATATGTGTGTCCTTTCCCATCCTTTTTGAGCTGTGGTTTGACAATTTGCTTTCTTTGTTTTCCGGGGCTCCTGAGCCGTCTGAGGTAAAGATGCATAGAAGGTCTGTTGTGTATTTTGGGAGGGAAAGTCGCGGGGCTCTGAGGACAGATGCTGACTGGGCACGGAGGGTCCCTGGTGTGTGTGTGTGCGCGTGCTGAGCCCCAGCACCTTGGCTGGACTCCGGGTCAGGGTTCCAGGAGCATGAGAAATGATCCCCAGAAGGACCAGCTGAACTCCATCTGAGACCGTGTCGCCTCTGGAATACAAATGTGAACTCCCTGTGCTGCTTGCAGACAGTTCCCAGAGCTGCCCAGGGCCCCAGAGCGTTCACCCAGGGGCAGGGCCTGCCCTTACTCACGCTCTGCTCCAGCGTCCTGGGAGTTGCACGGAGACTCCGGCCCAGGAAGGGGAAGAAGGACGGTGCAGCTGGGGCACTGGCCTCACTTTACGACTGTAGGCCTCTGTCAGGCACTTGTGTTTCTGATGGCTCAGTGATCACGTGACCCAGGTGGCACCCGGCAGAGGGCCAGGCACAGAGTAGTAGGTGCTTGATATCTGTGAGAAATGAATAATAATAATAAGAGGGCTTGGGTGAACTGCTCCGCCCGAGTTTGGGAGCAAACACGTCCCTTCTGCAAATGTCTGGCCTTCTCGAGGGAAAGTCCATTTGACCGGAAGCGGCCCATGGTGCAGCCGGGATTAGGAGCCCTAGCTGTGTCACAGGGCTGTGGGCCTTTCCTTTCACATTCCAGACAATGGAGAGTGTTTACAGTTTCAGGAGAAGAGCTTTGTGGCTGCGGTCAGCTACGAGTTACCTTGACGTGACTCCATCACCTCTTCAGCTGTTTAAAAAAAAAAATAGTCCGTTATTAGCACATTTATGAGTGCCCGCTCTGCGTAAAGCCCCGTTGTTAGGCTCATTTGGGGTCGTGGAGGACTGCAGGCTTTGTCCCCCCCACTGGCCTGGACTGAAGGTGCGCCTGGGTCTGCCGAGTGTTGCTCTTGGTTTTGGGGGAGGAAGCCGGGCCTCTGTTTCACGGTCTCCCACCCAGAAACCACTTCCTGGGTCCTTCTGCCTCTCCTGTCTCGCTCATCCCTCCCCACGATTCCCTGCTCGTCAGCTCCTCGTCAGCTCCAGGGGTTTTGACAGGATGCCTCAGCCCCGTTTCATGACCAGCTCTGTGGAGATCCCCCGGGAAAACATTGAACACTGGCTGAAAGGATGTGAGCTCCCACACCTCATGGGGATGGTGGGAGCAGGCCGCTCAGGGCTTGGGGTGTTTCGTGTGACGTGTGCAGGGGAATCTGAGGACATCTAGCTAGGGAAAAGGTTAGGGCTGGGGTTTTTTGAAATCTAGAATAAGTAGGGATGATTGTTGCTTCCCCCCAAAATGCCTTGGCCTCTGGAGATGTTACTCAATGGGGCCCCAGGGCACCTCTGTCCACGCTCCGCTCTGGCAAGCCCCTCTTTCTCTTCCTTCGCAGAGGCCACCCTTCAGGGCCGAGGAGCACGGGGTAGGGTGGAACTGGCCAGAACCGTCTGGTTGAGCTACTTGGTTGATTCATATCCTTTTCCTCCCATTTCCTGAACTCCGAGAAGGTTTCTGAGCCGCCAGCTTGCTCAGGGTCCTGCAACCACAGAAGGCAGTGCCGCTGTTTCTTTCCCTGAGATGCTCTCTGACGTTCCTCTCCCCAGTCACTCCCTCACCTGCCCCCTCAAACCCAGGGTCAGGACAACTTCTGTGTTGACGTTCTGAATTGTGACTTTACCAGTACCCTGAGCTCTGTCTTCCCTGGTGACCACCCACCCCCCCAGCCTCTTGGTCACTGAATTCAGGCCTTACTGTGTTAGCAATGGAGCTGGGACCTGAGGACATGGAGAAGCTCACCAGCCTCAGCCCCGGAGCACAGACTCGGTTTACCGGGATGTCACCAGGCTGGTGTGGCCTGTGGCTTCTGGGGAGGTGGCCCTAGCAGCAGTCAGTGGGGAGAGCCATAGAGCACGGACTTTGGAAGGAGCCCCCAGGATCGAGCTACGTCCTGATTTTCATTCTGTGATGGGAGAGATTGGAGGGAGTTGCCTTTCCAGCCAGTTATGTCCAGTCACTGGACTCTAACGGTCCTGGGTGTTCTTTTGTTGTATTTGGGTTGAGTCCTCCTCTGATTTGCCTAATGTTGGGCAAAGGACATAGGTTATCATTTTCCTCTGGGCCTAGGTCATAGATCTTGGAATCTCCTAGAGGAGCATTCTGCTCCTTCCAAGGATCAGGTACCAGAGCCTTAAATAATGGATTTTGTTTCCCTGTGGCCTGCTCGGAGCTCTCTGCTGCTGCATCTTGCCACGCGCATGTGCGGTCATGGCCCGCTGACTCTCCCCGAGAGGGAAGTGAACCCTGACCCTCTCCAGCAGGCCTCTTCCCCTCCGGTGGCCCATTTGCCCTGTAGCAGCCTGTTCCTGTTTCTGATTTATCTTACTTCCCTTCTTCTTCTTTGCACCGGCGAATTCCCCGTATTTGCCCAGCCAGTTGGGAGAGGGCTGTTTGGGGTCCTCTGTGAGCCATGTCTTCCAGGCTTTGGTGGCTCCTTGATCTCCTGCCATATTCAGTATCTGACCACTGTCCTCTCAGAAGAGCTTCTGAGAAGAAGGGCGGGAGCAGCTCTACTCCCTGAAGACTGGTCTGTCTTCTCCCCCAGGATGTGTTCCTCTCTACGTCCTGCTCATGGGCTTGGGCCCCAACCTGGTTGTGCGCTTTGGGAGAGGGAGGCCACTCCCTCACTCTCTTCCCCACCGGGGCATCTAGGTGGTTCTGAATTTTTTCCTACCTCACAGGGATGTTGTGAGACTTGCAAAGGTCTGAGGATGAAAGGCCCCTTGAGCTCTTTGCAGGAAAGGTGGAATCAGTGTCAAGCGTGATTCGTGAAGAGACGAATGGGACTCAGCATCCTTGTGCAGCAGGCAGGCCGTGCCCTGTGGCCTGTCCTTGGATCCTGTGCCACCCTGCACCTCCAGCCACCTTGAGGCCAACCCGGGGGGCTCCCAGATGTTCGACATAGAGGTACCAGGCACCTGCTACACTTGCCCTCATGAATTGCTGAATGTCAAAGGAAATGGACCCTGCTTTTAAGGATGTACAAACGTGTGTCTGCATTGATGTCTGTACTGTAAATTTCTAATTTATCACTGTACAAAAAAAATAAACTTTGCTATTTAATTTTTGTATTAAAGGAAAATAAAGTTTTGTTTATTAACTGGTCTGAGATGTGGTGTGTTCCTCGAGGTACAGCAGAGCTCCCAGGAGGCACACCTTCCCAGCAGCAAGAAAGATAGGTTTTGGTCTGCAGGGAAGATTGAGAGGGTCTTTCTGAGAGCCTCTTTGTTTCTTTTTTGCTGGTGCTATTTTTCCCTTCTGGGATTTCTCCTGGGTCAGTAAACCCCCGAGGTCCAAGGTCAACAGAATTTATTGCTCTCATGGTCATCAGTATCACTGCAATTGTCACATGATGCTTTGGAGGAAACCGTAGTTCCCAAGCTGTTGTCCGTGACACCTCTTTCTGGCGTCTCCACTAGGCATGGCCATTTTTAGTATACTTTCCAAGCACCTCTGACTTAATCTGGTGGCTTGAAAGTTTTTTGTATCACCACGAGAGCTTCAGGGGTCTTCAAAAGGGGCAAGAGGGCTTTTTTTTTTTAACATTTTCATTAAAATTTTTTTCTTCCTGGTTCCCCAACAGTCATTTTTGTGTAATTGATATGGGAGTATGTCATATCAGTCAATCAGGATGATCATTTCCTTAGTTAATTTTATAAATGGGGTGGCCTATGTCTCCATATCCAGAAGTCATCAGACGAAGTGAATTCAAAGCTATTACCAGAACACTTCATGGGAGCAAATAATAAGGACCACACAGACGCAGATGAAAGGGGAACCATTCCCATTGGAGATGTCTGCTGATGGCCCAGGAGAGAATATCAGCCCTCTTGGTTTGCCTTTAAATTACTTTCCACACCCTGGTTTCCCTTGAATACCACCCTGTTTTGGTATAAGGAAAAAGCCCAGGGAAGAAGGATCTGTAATACTATTCTCCTTCACTGCAGATTGCTATTGTACTTTTATCTGAAACCATAAATGAAGGGAGGTATGTAATTTAAATTCTCTTCCCTGTAAGACAGGCTGTGTTTCTCATTTCATTACCTACTCATTAAGTAGTTAGGAAGTTAAGGAAAAGTCAACACAATCTGGAATGAATTCATAATTGCATTGGAGGAACACTTTCCATATGAAAATAGTTTTACATTTACATGATTTCATCTTATTCTCATGGCATCTTTAAAGTAAGCCGGACAGGCGTCATCTTGTTTAGGGAAGAACTGAAACTTAGGGCAAGGGACTTGCCCAGGGAGTTAGCAGGTTGGAGAGCCTGGTCTTCTCACACCCAACCCATGGATTTTTGTTGTGGTCTTACACACAGTGGTGAGTGGGTGTGTTCACCCAAAAGACATGTTGAAGTCCTAACCCCTGCACCTGTGAATGTGAACTTATTTGGAACTAGGGTCTTCGCAGACTTAATCAGGTTAAAGTGAGCTCATACTCCATTCGTGTAGGCTTTCATTCAGTGGCTGGCGTCCTTATAATAAGGAGCAGTTTGGACACAGACACTGAGAGGAGAGATCGCCTCATGAAGGCGGAGGGAGAGATGAGGGTGATGCAGCTACCTGCTGGGCCAGAAACCCCAAGGATGGTCAGTTCCCCGAAAGCTAGGAGGGAGCAAGTATGGTTCATCAGAACCTCCAATGGCAACCCCACCAACACCTTGACTGTGGACCTCTAGCCTCTTAACTGCACAAGAATACATTTCTGGGTCTGAAGTCACCCAGTTTGTGACCATTGGTTATGGCAGCCCTAGGAAATGAAAACATACTCGATTCCTCTGATTCCTTCCACCCCTGCAAACTGTTTGGTGGGAATGGGTAAATGTTTTGGCAGGCAACTCTCTCAATAATGAGAGCTGGCCATGAGCTTCTGTTGTTTAAGGATTATGCAGCATAAATCACCCGGGCAAGTTTCTTTATCTGCAAACTGGACACCTCTAGAATCAACCCCACGATCCCTGACACTCAACTGGCTGGAACTGGTCTTGGCTGGTCTCCCACCCACCCACCCCCAATGGGAGCTCTGTGTGCAGGGCCAGGACCTTGACTGGAATGTGGCCCAAGGGTTTTTAGCATTTCTGTCCTGAGAACTGATTTTTTTCTTTCCCATTTTAGCTTTCACATGCAATCATAATTTTAAAGTTGAGCTCACTCTTGACTAGAGAGGTCAGCCTCGGCTTCCTGTCTTTGGAGGTTCTGTGAACAGAAACAAACCGCACTTGGAGAAGGCGATCATCCTCTCTCCGTTTTCCTTCTCAATGCAGCAGGGTTGGAGGAATGGGACCATCTCGCTAGATGTTGTGAAAACGTTGGACATGCAAAGGTATATTCCAAAAGACTTTCGAAATGGGCCTTGGTCCCACCTGAAATTCCTAAAATCATTCTATCTTCTCTCTCAGCTTATTCTCAGGCTAAGGGAAGCCACACATTCACCTGCCCTCACACAAAGGATTCCAATGTCTCACTCCCAGGAGAGAGAATAAAGATTTTTAAAAACTTACCACATTTCACCTCAGTGTCCCGATATTTATTAGCCTCCCACATGGTTTCCTCTCAGTGCCTGATCCTGTTTTCACCCACCAGCGTGTTTAATCTCCTGGCGAGCCCACCTTCTCAGTACCTTTCTTTTTAAGAGATGAAGGGATTGGCTCTCCAAGTTTTCTAAAATGCCTGAGGGTTGCATCATTTCACAGGGAAGGAGGCTAAAGGGTGGAGTATAAAGCCATGAGATGGAATTGATAAATCGCAGAGAACAATCCGTTCACGCTTTGCCTCTCACTTTCTTGCTTTTTCATAGGTGTTTCCCCTTGCCTAGAATGCCCCTTCCATCTTTCTTCAAAGAGGAAAGTTGTGTCTGTTCTTCATTCAAGACTCAAGTCATAGAGCATCTCTTCTGGGAAGACTTCCTTGACTCTCCTCCTTACACTTCTGGCCTTTTGTTCTTACCATAGGGTGACTCTAAGCCCCTGTGCTGCCAACTCTGGGTGTCATCACGGCACTATTGGTAATGGTCTCTTCATGTGTCCATCTTCCCACTGGACTGATATCCCTGGGGGTGACTGGGTGCCCAAAGCTGCCTGCCTGTGTGCCCTTGGGGCCTGGCCCTCGCTGTGCCTGACACAGGGCACGAGTCACCAGAATGTCTATGGAAAGAAGACGGGAGGGAGGCAGAGCTTTAAAACCGTGTTAGCTAGGGGCTGGGGGTGGGGGGTTGGTGACCAATGTAACCAGCATAGGAAAGAAATCAAAGCTAACAATAAGAGCCATCACACAGGCAGGACTTTCTGGAAAGACGTTCTGGCAATATTCTCAAAGAAAATTCTCTAGTCTCAAAGGCAGTTTTGAGAATGATCACCTACCCCCTGTGTTGCTTATTGTTAGTTGTCTTTCTTTCCTTCTTTTTTCCTCCTTCCCCTCCCCAGCAACATTTGCTGCGAGCCTACTGTTTGTGGAATACTGGGCCAGGCGGGGGAAGGGAGAGATGGGGTGCTTGTAAAATGCCGCAAAAGACAAGGTCTCAGAGTCCAAAAGTGCAGATGACAAAACAGAGAAAGAATTCAGCTGTTATTAACAAGCTTAAAACTCCAAACCTGGAAAAACAAATCCTCTACTGCTTAGTAAATATTTGTTGAATAGCTGAATGAGGGCCCATCAGGCACCAGCCACTGTCCTGGGAAAGCCCTGTAGGGGACACCGAGATAAATAAGATACGACGTCTCCCTCCAGAAGTTCATCCGCTATTACAGCACGTCTCCGTCTATCCCTACCCACTGAAGGATCCGTGCTACTCTTCTTAGTGCATTTGCTATGTAATTTCTCCCAAACCGATGTCCCAGGACCTTGCTGGTTTCCCTTGCAAAGAACAGCTCTGAGTACCGAGTACAATGAGAAAGCGTTCGTCAAACTGTTGTCATCTCATCATTCAATCCCGAAAATGACACTTCTGCCTCCATAGGTAAATGTGTAGGGAGGCAGGAGGAAGAGGAGAGAGGAAGGAGTGGGTCCCAGAGACCACCACTCTTAAGATTTGGTCTGCTCATCACAACCACTGGCTGATGGGCTGATTTCAGTATGTAAAAAATAAAACATAAAACGTACCCATGAGTGGTGCCTGGTGGCTTGGTTGGTTAATCAGCTGCCTTCAGCTGAGGTCATGATCCCAGAGTCCTGGGATCGAGCCCCGCATCGGGCTCCTTGCTCAGCGCGGAGTCTGCTTCTCCCTCTGCCGGCAGCTCTCCTGGCTTGTGCTCTCTAAGAGATAAAATCATTAAAAAACAAAACGAGAATGTATCGAGTCATCAGAATGGCTCACCACCCCCACCTGAGCGTCCTGTCCAGCCACCGTGTCACTCTGGATTATTTGCTCTGAAAGGACGGCTGTGCAGGTGGCTCTGCCTCGTGTCCTCGGAACCCCGTTCCCTCGCTTCCCTCCTGTCGTAATTCTACAAATCCAGAGTGGAAGTGTAAAAAGGCATGTGGGCAATCCCCATTTCCTCGTTCACCCGGAGGGAGAGGAATACACGTGCCAATCCGCGTGCGGAGGAGAGTGGCCCCGCGGTGCAGGCGGCCAGTCGCTCCGCGGAACTGGACCGGGAGATTCTTGCAGTGGGAGGGAAGGTGGCCCAAGGCCAAGTTAGGAAAGGCCTGGGAGGCCGCGCGGGCACAGTGCGAGGGCAGGGAGGGCTCCCGCCTGCTTGGCCCCGCTGCCGCCCGGCCTGGGGGCTGCACACGCGGCAGAGGCCGGCCCACCCATTGGGACGAGAAACCACGAAGGCCCGAGGGAAGGTGGTCGCAGAGAGAGAGAAAGGCCGGGCCGCGTTCAGGGAAACCCCAGTGCGCGGCGGCCTCCAGGGCCCTGGTCAACAGGCCGAACCTTTGCTTTCTGGCTGGGGGTGTTTCAAGGCCAGAAGCTTTCTGTTTGCTCCGAGCACCTGACGCAGCCCGGTCCCTGCACCGCCGGGCGTGGAGAAACGACCACCGGCTCGGAAGGGCCTCTGCAATGTGCCGAGCACGGCCCAGGCGGCCCTGGGGAGCTGGGCTTTTCCCTAAGGAGGCTCCCTCCCGGGAAGGGCATCGGTGGGCCTGACACCGGTTGGTTGCGCGTGGCTGGAAGGGACGGGGAGCTTGTGAGCAGAGGGTAGTGTCTGGTTGTCCCTAATCGGCGGGGGCCCCACCACCTCCTCCGGACTCAGAGTTTCCTACCAGGACACGCTTCCTAGAATAGCTGATGCAAATGCCATAGGAAGGGCTGAATTCAGGGCTTAATCCCCAGTTGTGTCCTTCCATCTAGATTTTATTTCTTGACACAGTTTTCTGTGCCGGCTACCGTTCGTTATCAGTAAAAGTCTGCACTGCCTACCCAGATCCACGGAAAAAGATATCACGGGCACACACATTTTTCCTAGTCCTCTTCCTTTTCAGAGACAAATTCTGTATAACATTTTCCATAAGTAAAAGAGAGAACCACTTCCTAGATTTTTTTTGGTGGTTTTTTTTTTGTTTTTTTGTTTTTTTTAAAACAACAGACCTTCCTTTTGGATTTACATCAGCATTTAGCTAACTTCCTGAACACTTCACCCATTTCCTGAACTTATTCTGAGGAAGGAAAAACATCCTCCTTCAGAAATAAATGCAAATAATCGCAGATTATTTTTATTAAATAAATAGTGTAAATGCAATGGAATTTCCTGCACGATGTACGTTTAGCATGGGTAGTTCAACAAAAATCTGTGGCGAGCCTGCAGGAACCATGCTATTTGCAGGTAGTCTGAGGAATTCTAACCATTATGTAGCTACTCAAGATTTAAGTTCTGAACATTTGCAGTTTGTGTTCTTGTTAAAAACACCTTTTCCTGAAAAAATCTGAACGCTGGGGGGAATTGTTTTCTTTAGGTCTGCAATTTTGGGAGCTTTGTTTCTTTTAAAACGGGGTTCTTGTGACACCTAGTGGTGAGCTTCGGAATAACATCTTCAGGGCAGAGCATCGACTCCGAGGAGTCTCCCAGGTTACTAGGATTTTTCTTGTTTCTGCCTTTGCTTAGGAGAAAACACACGCCTTCCCAGGACTTCTTAGCCCATGCTGCCCAGGAATCCCGAGAAGCAGTGATAAGGAAATAGCAACGGTTATGTGTTTCTGGAGATGTTCTCTTCTCTTGATTAACATTTCTTCAGAGGCAGCGTACCCCTAGGGCTAACTAAACTGGTTCAATTTCAAGAATGAATAAAAAATAAAAAATTAAATAAATTTAAAAAATAAATAAGCAAATAAACAAATAAAACAAATAAAAAATAAAAAATTGAGACCTTGCAGAAGAAACACATCATATGTCAAGCTGGGATCAGGTTTTTTACATTTTTTTAGTTTTAAAAATGAAAGTCCTTTCTCTGTGAGAAGGCCTCTTGCCATTCAGCCATCTTTTAGTGGAGAAGAACAGTACTTTTCTGGTGAATAAATCTCATTGGCATCTCAGAGATAAATTTTAGGCTGGCTGCCCGTCATTTATGAACGCTTTCCAGGGCCCTTCTTATGTTCTCTAGTGTTTGGCAGCAGTTGATTTTTATGGAGAGAGGTGATAGGGATCTCAGAGAGGCTGCTTGCCTCCCTCATCCCTACCCCACCCCCGCCCGGCAGAAGTCCATGCAGAACAGATGGATAGCTGCCCTTCTCGTAGTGTCCCCGGGAAGAGTCTCCTTCATCCGTCACTTTGGTTGACATTTTTCAGAGATTCCAAGGGAGGCCCCAGAAGCTGGCCCCTTCCAGCACCACCTCCCACGTCTTCCTCAGACGTAGCCTATGTTCTAGCCAATCCCACCGACTTGGACCTCAGGCTGCCTTGTCCTTCTCTGCCTTGCCACGTGCCCATCCCCTCAGCTAGAAGACTTTTTCCCTGCATGGCCCAGAGCCCATTCTTCAAGACCCTGTTGTAGGAGTTTTTTCTCCTGGGAGCCTGGTGTGCTCCAAGCAAGCAGAGCTGATGGCATCCTTCTGTATGTCAGCTCTCAGCCTACCTCAGATGTCTATAATTACACACGTTCTGTCACATTCTATTGTTGATATGTGTCTCTCCCCTAGATACCTGTGAGCTTCTTGAAGACCCGGACTCTTCTTATCCCCAACACCTTGGCTTGTCAGGTGCTCCCCAAATGTTCACTAATGTCCTGACATTAGCCATTCATGGTTCTAGGACGCCCCATGCAGCGACAGTGTCTTGGTAGGCGCACGTCAGGAGTGGGGTAACTACCTCAAGGAAGAGTTGACCATTGAGTCTTTGGAAACGTACAGAGCCTTTATTATCCCAAATGACCTCGGCCTTCACCCCCTCTGAGGAATAAGACGATTTCATAAAAATAATCTCTAAATTTCTTCCTGGGTCTAATATGGAAGGTTCTGTAATTGGGGAAGCTAGCATCTACACCAGGGTTTTAAAAAAAAATATGGAGTCAAAAATATGGAGTCAATGCAGGGCGTCTATAATTGTATGCAAAATACTTTATGTACCCATGTGTCCTTTTTCTGCGGTGATGGCCCATGGTTTCACAGATGGGTCTATGATTTAGAAGATTAAATACGACTGATTCAGAACTGCTGACCAAAAGGCCCATCGTAATCTGCTGGGTCCATAGCAGTGGACACCTTCTTGAACGCTTCAGGAGCAAGGCTTATAAACCAGCATAAGCAGAGTCCTTGCTGCTTTTCCCCCACCGCCCCGTGTTACAGCACACCTACAGGTCGGCTCTAGAACTGAATAAGAGAGGCTAAGGGGCTTTGGTGTGGCCAGAACCCTTGTCAGTCCAAGAAGATCTATTTTCCTCCCCGCCCTCCCCCCCAAAATGTTCATTCTCTGGGAAAGCTACTGCAGAGAGCCCTGAAGTTCTGCCAGAGGAATCCATGCTGAGCCCTCTGGGGGGGCCTCAGGAAGTGCTCACGTGAAGCATGACTACTGGAAAATTCTGTCACTGAGGTCTAGGCCTGCCAGTTGCTATGATGCTTTTGCTCCTTGATGGGAGATGATACCTGGAAAGTAAATTATAGCTGGCAGGGCAGACTTCATGGGGTGTGTGACCTGGACAGTTATTCAGAGCCCCATGCTTAGCAAGGCCCTCTGCCTTATTTAATGCTCTACTGTACTGTCCTGAAATTCGTAATAGTTTCTGACCAAATGACCCCCATATTTTTACTTTGCACTTGTTTCTACAAATTATGTTGCTGGTCCTGAGTTGCTACATATGCCTGAAGCAGTACCACGTAGTGGAGAGAACACAAGTCTTGAAGTTGATAGCTTCAAGTTCTGTAACTTACCAGCTGTGTGAGCTTGAGTAGGTTACTTAACCTCTCTGAGCTTCAGTGTTCTTATATCTAAAATATCCAAAATGGTGATCATAATATCTAACTTTTACAATTGTTTAGGCAATTAAACAGTATATAATGAATTAAACAGTATGTAATAGCTTATAATAACAAAAAATTATTTGAAAATAACTAAGTCAAGGAAGAATAAAATACATTAGTGTGAAAAGCAGATCGAAACAAAACACACAAATAAGAAAGCCACACACACAGACTTTTAAAGCTGGGTCAAGTTGTTTCGACCTTAGTCTTTCCATTGCACTTTGCACAGAGCACCAGTAGAATGCTTAAAAATATTATAATACTACTATTTTCCTTTATTATGCATAGTTTCCCCAATTAAACTTTGAGGCCCCTTGAGACCAGGGGTCTATCTACCTTTAAAAAAATTTACCTTTATTTACCTTTAAATTTACCTTTCAAAAAATTTTAAATTTTTTTACCTATTTACCTTTAAAAAAATACTTTCAGTTCCTTGCACAAGACTTGTGTCAGATAGATGTTTAGTAAGTTATTTGTTGAAAGAATAAATTAATTTATTAGGTCATTTTATAGTTGAGGAGGCAAGGCCCAGAGAAGTGAAGTGAGTGGCCCTAGCTCACAAAGCTTGTCCTTGGCAAAGCTGGAACTGGAGTCCCCTTTGTTTGTTTTGAAGGGATTGCCTGGGGGCCCCTTGTGGACCCAGCCCTTAGAGCTATTAGACAGTCTTTATTGCTTGCTGAGTTGCAATTATCAAATTATCTGGTAAACGTTTGAGCCTGTGGGGTAAGTATATATTTATTTATTTACCTGGAGTAGAAAATCAGAGGACAGGAATAGCCACTGAGCTAGAATATTCTTGAGACTCTATCCCAAGCAATCCCTCAGATCACCCTTCCTGAGCTCACAATTCGGGGGCAGCTCAGGATCCCCTCTCCCTTTCCTCAAGTGCTTCCATTCATGAGACTCTCTTCTGTGATGCTGATGTCCTAGGTGTGATTGATTACCCAGCCTATCTTGGGGACCTGAGAGTGACCTTCTAGATGCATTTGTAAGGAACCAGCTTGGAAACAAAAACAAAAACTTGAAGGCATCCTCTGGTTGGCCTGAGATAAGGGGACCTGCGGGTCTTTCTTCATTAGCCTGGCAAAACAATCCAAACAATAAAAATCCGTAAGAAAATATTCTGCTTTCAGGCGCCCACCCCGTCAACATGAGACCCTCACAGTGTAAGAAAAAATAAGTGTGTTTGTGGGAAGAGAGGAAGGAAGGAAAGAAGAGAAGGAAAGGAGAGAAACAGAGAAAGGGAGGAGGGAGGAGAGGTGGAAAGCCAGGGGAAAGGTGCAGAGATATAGACAAAGACAGAGAGAGACTTGCATGTGCTGGGATAGTGACGTGAGACTAATGTTCACCTGTAGAATCCCAAGAGGCCAAATCAAATCATCAGCATAAGTCAGTGCAGATCTCTTTGTTAAGCCCGAGTGGTGCAACAATAATTCCTGTGTGAGACGGGAGGGACTGTGGGATCCGGCCAGAGGGTCTGGGCTTGAGTTTCCGCTCAGTCGCTCATTTGTTGCATGAACACAGACACATCACTTCAAGTCCCGAATCTCAGTTTTCTCATCCATAAGTGGGGAAAACAGATGAAATAAAACATATGAAAGTCATTTGAAAAAACAGAGTGTGAGACAGGCAAACACGGTCTCGAATTTACACTCAAGCTGGATCCATTTCCCTTAAATCAAAACAGACTTCGGAGCCCCACCGGCTCTGCCGCTTACGGGCTCAGTCAAGTTTCCTACCTCGGGTTTTTAAAAAAAATAAATACATAATGAAGTGATCACGTCACATGATTATGAACTCATTCCAAATCCCGGATACAACTTGGCAATCCTACTATAAAAGGAAGAAGGCACACGGTTTACCCACTGGCGCTCAACACACGTGTTCCAGCGGGAAGGACAGGTCTGGTTAGCGGCGCAGTGTGGTTCCTGGGCAAGACTCCCAGCCTCACCCAACCTCACTTCTGCCACTGCGAAGGCGAGAGGCCTCCCTCCCCGTGACGTCACCACCAGGGCATCTGCTACCGCCTCTGCCTCGGCCGTCCCCCGCTGTAGCCTCAGTCCTGGAATGGAGTGGATGGAAAATGTGTGGTTCTTTTCCCTCTCCTGTCCTCTTCCTCACTCATCTCTCCTCATCCCCACTCCCCCGTATGCAGGTGTCTCTCCATTGCCCCCACAGTAACGCCCTGGATCTGAGTGTCTGAGAAACTGCCCGAGAGCAGTTCTATGAAGACGTGAGATGGGACATGAAGTCACTAGTTTAGGACCGTGTATTTTTTTTTCCTAAATATTTTATTTATTTATTGGAAAGAGAGAGAGTGAAACAGAGCGAGCGAGCATGAGCAGAGGGGAGGGGCAAAGGGAGAGGGAGAAGCAGAGCCCCACGTGGGGATCGATCCCGGGACCCTGAGACCAGGACCCGAGCCGAAGGCAGCCGCTTAACCCACTGAGCCACCCGGTGCCCCTATGATTGTGTGTTTGTCTTGGGTATCAGCAGTGGAAAGAGATTCCAGGTAACTTACACAGAAGGGAATTTATTGAAGGGTTATTGGAGGATAGAAATGGGTAGAAATTAAGGGAGATGCTTGTGCTAGGCAGGAAGCAGTGGGGATACAGGAAAAATCTAGGTTTGAGGGATGCCTGGGTGGTTCAGTGGGTTAAGCCTCTGCCTTTGGCTCAGGTCGTGATCTCAGGGTCCTGGGACTGAGCCCCACATGGGGCTCTCTGCTTAGCAGGGAGCCTCATACCCTCCACTCTCACCCTGCTCCCCCGGCCTGCTGCTCTACCTACTTGCGATCTCTCTCTCTCTCCCTATCAAATAAATAAAGTCTTTTTTTAAAAAAATTATTTATTTGATAGGGAGAGAGAGAGAGCGAGCACAGGCAGACAGAGTGGCAGGCAGAGGCAGAGGGAGAAGCGGGCTCCCTGCCGAGCAAGGAGCCCGATGTGGGACTCGATCCCAGGATGCCGGGATCATGACCCGAGCCGAAGGCAGCCGCTCAACCAACTGAGCCACCCAGGCGTCCCTCAAATAAATAAAGTCTTAAAAAAAAAAAATCTAGGCTTGAGTTTGGACCTGGATGATAATTTATCGTGTGAACATAGACACGTCATTTTAAGTCCCAGGATTCAGTTTTCCAGACCAGAAGTGGCAAGTCAGAGGGTGAGGTGATAGTGTCTTGGTGAAAGTACTGGGTCAGCATGCCAACTTTTGAACAAATGACTTTTTGTTTTGTTTTTAATATTTTATCTATCTATCTATCTATCTATCTATTTGATAGAGAGACACAGCGAGAGAGGGAACACAAGCAGGGGGAGTGGGAGAGGGAGAAGCAGGCTTCCCACCAAGCAGGGAGCCCAATGCCAGGCTTGATCCCAGACCCTGGGAGCATGACCTGAGCCCAAGGCAGACAGTTAACGACTGAGCCACCCAGGTGCCCCGAACAAATGACTTTTGCTGCTCTTGAACACCTGACTTCCAGCTGCCTCTGTGGATGACCACGAGCCACATCCATGCTCATGTATTGCTCCCCAGAGGCTCCCAGTTCAAGGGAAGACCACTGGGTGGGCTAAGCCCAAGTCAGGTGGCCGTCACTAGATTCTACCAAGGCCAAGGGTGTGTGTATGTGTGGGTCGGTGGGTGCGAGTGTGGGGAGAGAGAGAGGAATAGGGAGAGATCCTATCTACTCTCAGTGTGAAAGATGGGTCCTACCTCATACCAGGAGAAACTACAGCAGAGACCAATCCTTAGAAAGAGAGGGAGATCAGGGGACAGACACTAGATAATAAAAATATGGCAAATGTCCACAGCAGCTCTCAAGAGGCTCTTCTAACCTCCTCAGGAGGTCATTGAATCTAAGACCCTGACTCGTGCAGGGATGGCTCGATGACAAAAGGCCCAGGTCCAGTGCAAGGGGTTTAGCATCGTTGGGTGTGGATAGGGCGGACCCAGCTGTGTCTGCTCACTCAAAGTGGTTTTGGGGGAGAAAACCCAATAAGAAATGCAAGCAAATAATTAGGGATTTATTAACATTGAAAAAAAGCACATAAAAAAAGCTGCATTTGGTTAAATGGTGAGGAGCCAACCATTCCGATGGCTTTGACTGCTTTCCCCACAGCTGTTTCTCTGAACCTGTCTGCACTCCGAGGCAGATGCCTCGAGCAGCCCACATGGGTTTCCCACACACTCTCAGCTCCCAGCAAACTCTCCTGAATGCTGGGTGGCCGTGTCACTGATCGTTATGTTCCCTGCCTCAGGAATTGACAGCCTGCTTCCTTTTCTCGGTATCCTTCAAACCCTAATTATTCAAAAAATAAATTCAAGACTCAAGCCGGGAGCTAAATGCATTTTTTGGTTGTTGTTTGGAAAGCCCAGTTTTTAGTAGAAAATTATCCTTGGCAAAAAGGCAACTCCGCCTCCTCCCACCTCTCCCCACACTACTTCATTCTTTCTAAAAATTTTCTGAAGATTTTATTTTTAAGTAACCTCTCCAGCCAACGTGGGGCTCGAACCTATAACCCCAAGATCAAGAGTTGTATGAGCCACTGGCTGAGCCAGCCAGGCACCACCACGGCTTTATTTTTGCCTCAAGATCAAGTATTCTGATGAATCGCAGCAGCCTCTGGATCCATTTCCCGCCAAAGGGTGACAGACCTACAAGAAGATCATGATTGACAGCCCGCAAGCCCCTCATTGCAAATAAACAGGACGGCCTTGGGCAATCAGATGTCGCACGTTCACCTCCAGAATTCGATATGGGTTAAATTTGACTAAATCCTCACTTTTGCACAGGGCTTCGCTGTATGTATACAGCTTTACAGTCTGCATGGACCTCCATAGTTTGCCTTCTTCTGCACATTATTTTACTTGAACCCCATCATAGGGCATCAGGCAACCATGACCTTTCTCCCAGATTACCATAAATACCTCCTACTTTTCTCAGTGACCCTTTCCTTCCTTCCTTCCTTCCTTCCTCCCTTCCTTCTCTCTCTTTTTCTTCTTCTTGTATTACTGAGATATACGATGCTTCACATAGAATGAAAAGCATAAATCTCAGTTGTTTGGTTTGATGAGTTTGACAGTGCACACTGCATAGCTGCCATGTACAACCAGAAATAAAACATTTCCCTCACCCCAGAACATTCTCTCATTTTTCCAGTCAATTTCTCTCTCCCCACTAGGCAGCTGCTTCCTGATTTCTAACACCATAGGCTATTTTTTGCTGTACCTGGATTTCACTTCATGTCAATAGAGTCATACGGTGTATGCATTTCTGTGTCTCTCTCTCTCTTTTTTTTTTTTCCCAAAAGAAGATTTAAGTATCATTCATGTTGTGTGGATCAGGAGTCCCTCCCTTCATATTGCCGAGTAGTACGTCAGTGTACAAATACACCACAATTTGCTTATAAATTCATCTTTTCGTAGAGATTTGTGGGGTTTGGGGGAGGTCATTTTTGCTCTTACCAATACAGCTGCTATAAAAATTCTTGTGCAAATACTTTTGTGAACATATGTTTTCATTTAACTTGAATAAACACCTAAGAATGAAATTGCCAGGTCATAGGGTAGGTGTATGTTTAACTTTGTAAGAAACCACCAG
Source organism: Mellivora capensis (assembly GCA_004024625.1). Classification (NCBI taxonomy): domain Eukaryota; kingdom Metazoa; phylum Chordata; class Mammalia; order Carnivora; family Mustelidae; genus Mellivora; species Mellivora capensis. The sequence goes on from PISX010009381.1 coordinate 33,805, forward strand.
ATAGTGCTCCAGAGCGGCTTCTCAGATATATAGGTTGTCAACATCCACTCTGGCTTCCCCCAGTCATTTCTCCTCAGAGGCTCCAGAACAATCTATTCAAAACATAACCTTGATCCCATCACTTTAAACTTAAACTCAGTGGCTTAAACTCAATGGCTTCCTACTGCCCTTCGGATAAAGTCCAAGTTTTTTAACATAGCTTACATACTTTGGTCCTTCGCTGTGTCTTCAGCTCCTGCTTCCCAGTCCCCCTACCCCTCGTGTCTATAGGGCAGCTATACGAGGTATCTTTCTGTTCCTGGAAGCTGAAGCCCTGTCCTTCCTCAGGGCTTTTGCACACAGGGTCCTTGTTCATTCATTTGCCCCTTTGCCTATTTCTCCATCAAATTTCATTGTAAAAGTGACTTCCTCAGGGACTTCCTCTGCCCGCCAAGTCCATACCCTGTCACCTGCTGCCACAGTGTCCTGGCCTCCTGGTTCGCCCTCATGCCACTGCTGTTATAGTTAAATTATGTCTATTTGTTTCCATTTTTGAATGGGTTATACATTCATGAGGTTCAAACATTCTCAAAAGATTTTCAGAGAAAAGTTGTATTCTTACCTTTTTCCCCATTCGCCTGGGTTCACACCTATATATTTTTTAAAATCTTTTAAAGATTTTATGTATTTATTTGACAGAGAGTGTGAGCACAAGTAGGGGAGAGGCAGAGGGAGAGGGAGAAGTAGGCTCCCTGCTGAGCTGGGAGCCCAACGTGGGACTCAATCCCAGGACCCTGAGATCATGAGCCGAAGACAGGTGCTTAGCCGACTGAGCCACCCAGGTGCTCCCACTCCTGTATTTCTTTAAAAACCCTAACCCCTTGTATTGGTTTTAAAAGTCTTAAAAAAAAAAGTCTTTCCAGAGGTTTTTTAAAATGCCTACACAATCCAGAGATTTTTAAAATGCCTATACTAATTATTAGCATTACTCTTACTATCAAGTGATTTTGTCCTATTAGTGTACAAGTATTTCTAATCCCATTTGAGTATTACTCTACATGACTACATTATTTGTGTTACTGTACTATCACTAGCATTACATTAGCCACTCTACACCCTGTCCCACACTTTGCTTTTTCTGCTCACCAACATGCCTGGGCAATTTTCCATTTCAGACCTTAGACAGTATCTATGTTTTCTGTCACTGATGCTCAGTGTTTCACTCTCTGGCTGATCCAAGGCCACACTGAGGGCCACTAAAGTCATTTTTAATCTGCTGCTATTACAAACAATGTTGCAATGATAACAATCATATGCATATGTTACTTTTTATAAAGAGCGTGAGAACATCTGAAGGATAATTTCTCCGAAACAAATTGCTGGTACAAAGGGTATATGAGCTTGCATTTTAACAAATTTTGGCACGGGGTTGTACCACTTTGTATTCCCACACACAGTGTATCAGCGTAAATGTTTCCCCCTGGCCTCACCCATATGTGTTGCAGAACATTTGGACATTTGGCAATCTGAGAGCAGAAAAATATTATTTCAGCAGTTAGTTTTACTTTGCATTTCTTACTTAATAAAAAAAGCATCTAGTAGGATACGTCGTATTTTTGATTACTTCACACAATGCCTGACATGCGGCAGATACCCAGTACATTTATTGATACAAAAATAAGCATCTGCATTATATAGTAATTTATAATATGATGTCTCATATGCTATATATGTATGTCTTAGGTATTAACATACAATATGCATATGTATTATATACTAATACGTAGATTAGTTTAACGGATGAAGAAATGAATGATGATCAAAGACCTTGACGTGAAGATATTTAGGACACACAGCTTGTAAGCGGAGAACTTCTGTAGGAGCTAGTCTGCTTTCTATCAGTCTATGCATAGTGAAAGAGAGCACAATGGGGGAGGATAGGGAAAAGCAGGCTCCCCGCTGAGCAGGGAGCCCAATGTGGGACTCGATCCCAGGATCATGACCTGAGTCGAAGGCAGATGCTTAACCGACTGAGCTACCAGGCGCCCCTGTTGAAGTTCTTTTTATATATGATGCTGGGTATTCATTCTCTTTAATGCCAACTAGAGAGTCCCGAGGTCAAGGCCAGTTTCCGGGGGCCTCATTACTTGCGTTCCATTAAGAACATGGCATGGGGGTCGATCGCACCTGGGGAAGAATCTCAGCTCTGATATTAGCTGCGAGACTGTCCTCTCCTAAGATGCAGTGTCCGGGACAATGTGTACCTCCAACAGGAATCTCGAGGCTGTTGCTCAGCCTGATTCTCTTCCTCCAATGACTCTCCTCCCTCCCTCCAGCCTGGCAGAGCTGCCTGGACCCAGGGTGGGCTGACCCACATTACATCAGTCAGAATCTCAAAGGCATGTGGGCCTAGAACCCATAGGTGCTGCTAATTCTTGGTCTGGGCAGTGGGCTGAGACCATGACTGGGTCGGTCTCCCTTTGACTGAAGGTGGAATTTGAGAGGACCCACTAGTGGCCTCCCCTTTCTCTGCCTCGCTTCAGAGCCAATCGAGGGATGGACAAGGGAAGAGCAATGTATCAGCTTTTTGCAGATAAACATGGCTTAGTGTGGCATTGCTGAACCCCGCTGTGAACTAGACTTTTTGTAGGTGGCCGTAAATAGCCAGAGGCTACTTCACAAAGATGGAGGAAGGGAGAATGGGGGCTTTCTGGAAGAAAGGGGAGGAGAAGGGGCCAGCTATGAGTGCCCTATTCTTTTCCCAAATCCATGACCAAAGGCTGGGAGTGTAACCTTAATGAAGTCCTTGTACTTGAAAACAAGGAAGGTCACCCTAACACGGAGGTACAGAGAAGCCAGGCCAAGAGACAATTCCACCCAGAAAAGTAGCTCCTGTTGTCTGTGTCCTGCCGTCCTGGCCCCTGCTTCCTCTCCCTGAGGAAACCCGGCATTCTTCTTACCCTTCAGTTCTCCCAGATACAGCCCAGTCTTTATAACCCGATGTCTTCCTCTGTTCAAATTCTTTCACATGGTCCTGCTACTGGTACCCAGGATTCTGAGTCACACAATTGTTGTGAGGTTTAAATAGAAAAATGAACACGGGCCCCTAACCCAGTGGACTCTCAACGTATGTACAGGCTTATAGCTACAGACACCGATTCAGGTGGGGGAGGCATGGGGCCAAGTTTTCGCCTCAGTCGGTCAATTCATTTCTGCTTTGAACATGACCCCAAACAAACCCCAAAGCCTAGGCATCTTGACTTGAAGGGCAGGGAGCCATAAAAAGTAGTCTCTTCGCTGTGAGGACGTCGCAGAAGGCATGTTTGTCACGGGCTGGGAAAGCTGCGTGCGGCCGTAGCCGGGGTAAGAATTCAGGCTCCAGTGCCCACGAGCTGAGAAGGCTTACGGAAGTCATCACCTCTGGGAATTTGAATTTCCTCAAACCACAAGAGGAAAACTTCATTTGTGCAGTTGTCTTAAGCACTAAATGTGCTCCTGGCACGTGGCGAGTGCTCAGTAAATGGGAGGTAACAGTGTAACATTCCCGATATTCCCAAGAGGGGTCAAGAGCACACTCCTTCCTGATAGTAAGAGCTACCTGCTTCAGCTGCTTTCCCTTTGGGCCTGGAGTTCAGAATCAGACTTAAAGAACGCAGTTCTGACAACCTCGTAGCCGTTAAAGCTGAAGTATCAAAACCCCTTTTCCTGGTTCTTGATGTTCAACTTCCAAAGCTCATGGACCAATGAGAAGAAGCTCATCGACCCGAGTCGAATGCTGGCCTGAGGGCATTCGTGTATATTTGTGCGTGTACACACATGCCCACAAGCTTCAGATAAACAGCGATTTTTCAAGGTAATTCCCACTTGGGGGATTGCCTGCCAAGAGAAAATGTATATCACTTTCCAGTCCAGCATCCAGGGGCTCTGCAAACGAGTCCAAGAGAAATTTAATCTTGGTGTACATAACAGAAACGGGGCAGCCAGCCAGCAAACTTGGGTTTTATGTTTGAAGAAAAATGGAGAGAAATGCAACATGTTCTTTGTCACGTAATGTCTAGGGTGACGGAGGGTAGCCCTCCTGAGCTAAGGGCTAACCCCAGGAAAAGGACAGGGGTACCCTGGTGGGTTGTACTAAAGGACGGTCTTTAAGGGTTCGGTTTCCTTCGGCGATTTAAAGGCTGCAGAAAACGCCAAGGAATGAAACACTAAGCTTCGGGCGTCTGGGTTGTTCCTTCCAAAAGTGTCACAGATCAGAAGCTGCAAAGGATGGAGTGGGGGGAGGTGGGGGGAAGCGGAGGGGATATGCTGGGAGGAGGGAAGCTGGGAGATGAGCCAGGGCCAGATCACAGCAGGAAGGGAGCTCACACCTTCTCCCCGGTTGCGGTTGCGGGTTGCGGGGAGCCTCTGGACCATTTTAAACAACAGTATTTTCTTTCCTACTCTTCAACATTGATTGAATTCGGAGAGGGGAACTCTCTCATTATCATGTAACCATATGACAATGCTAGGAGGTCAGTTTTATTACTTTTTTTCTCCAGTTGACTAAACTGAGACTCAGAGGGTCACTCAGTTGCCCAGGATTACCCCACAGGTAGAGCCAACACTTGAACTCGAGTCTTGGAGCCTTCAGGCTCAGGGACCACATTGTCCAGTTTAGCTTCAAGGCAAGAACATTATCTTATTTACTGACCTGTGTTTTTCTATCCCTCCCTACTTGGTCCCACTCTCCAAAAGTCGGTTGAGACTGGGGAGTTGAAAAAGTCAAACATGACAGGGCCTTTTTAAAAAAGTCCTCCAGGCCCTAGAAATGGCTGTAGGAGCTCACAAATTAAGTGCACTTTGAGGCCAGAGGCTCCTTTCTCCCCTTCTGAGCACATTCCCTTTCCGGGTTCAGTCTCTGGGAGAGGAATTTTGCCCATGGGAGCTGTCTCAGGTGCCGACTGCTCCCCCTGACCTTTCCTTGCCTCCCTACCACATTCCTGCATCTCAATCAGAACTGGTCAATGTTTTACTCCCCCAGCTCTCCTCCCCACACGACCTTCTGAGGCTGGTGAACATTAACCTCCAGCAGCTCTTGATCTACTCTCCCCAGAAGCCTCCCAGCACATTACTGCTGGGTATCAATGATCTACCAAACCTGACAGGCCCCGGGTGTCCTCTCCCATCTTCCAGGAGCCCCTTACACACATTTTTACAATGATTCTGATGATATAAGATTCTTCCAGACAAAGAAATACATCTTGGGGAACAACTGAGCCCAAGCCCCTGCTTTAACTCCCCAGTCACGTTTTCCGTTGGAAATTCCTATGAAGAACCAGAGAAGAGGGAGGAAGATTCTAGTCTAGCTCTAGCCAGCCAGACTCTGCCAAGTCTCTCCACTTGGGCAGGACTTCTCTTCTGCATTTATAAAACGAGGAGTGTCATTCTTCCCTCACATTTTTATACAGATTAAATGGGAACGTGCACAAAACTCTAACCCATAGTAACAATTTAATAAGTATTTATACTTAAGAAACTGTAGCCTGGGGCACCTGGGTGGCTCAGTTGGTTAAGTGTCTGCCTTTGGCTCATGATCCCTGGGATCGAGTCCTGCTTCAGGCTCTCTGCTCAGCAGGGAGTCTGCTTCCCCTTCTCCCTCTGCCGCTCCCCATGCTTGTGCTCTCTCTCTCACTCACTGTCTCTCTCTCTCAAATATATAAAAAAATCTTTAAAAAACCAACTGTGGCCTCAAATTGATAAAATCATAGAATGCTTCAATTGGAAAGGGCCTCATAGAGCTTATACATCTTTGACTGAGAGAGAAGTCTGGCATGTATCCAATGATCTCTCAGTCAGTATATGGTCTATGGTCTAGCTCAGCTCTGTCTAGTAGAAATCTAACATATAAGCCATACATGAAATTTAGAAGTTTCTAGTAATCGCATTTTAAAAACGTAAAAGGAAACAGGAGCAATTAACTTCAATAACATACTTAACTCAGTATAGGCAGTATGTTCTCACTTTATGTAAGCAATATAAAAATTATGAATAAAATATTTTACTTTGTACTAAATCTTCAAAATCTGGTGTGAGTTGTACAGTTGCAGCACTCAACTCAGACTGGCCACATTTCAGGTGCTTGATAGCTACATGTGACGACACATTATTGGGCAGTGCAGGTCTAGTTGAATTAAAGTCAGCAAATATTTTGTGCTCCTGTCAAGTGCCAGGCACTCTGCTAGATGCAGGGAGATGAAGACGAACACACAGCAGGGGACTAAGTGGACAGCTTTGGAAACCACAACTGAGCGCCTGGGTGGCTCAGTGAGTAAAGCCTCTGCCTTTGGCTCAGGTCATGGTCTCAGGGTCCTGGGATCAAGCCCCGCATCGGGCTCTCTGATCAGGAGGAGCCTGCTTCCTCCTCTCTCTCTGCCTGCCTCTCTGCCTACTTGTGACCTCCCTCTGTCAAATAAATAAATAAAATCTTTTAAAAAATTAAAAAAAAAAAAAAGAAACCATTCAAAATTAGGCCATATCCTAAAACACAGAGCATATGACACCCTGTGGGGCTTGCCTGGCTGAACTTGAACTAGACTGATGGAAGGATTTAAAGAAAAACTCAAAACTACAGGTTTATTCTATCATTTGAAATAATATAGTAACTTATATTTCTTTCAGTCCACAAATACTTTTTAAAAATGACCCACTAGGCGCTGTACTAACCATTAAACATACAAGTTTGAAGAGAGTAAAGATGGATTTACCCATTTGGGGAATGTTCAGTCTAGGAGGAGGCAGACACAAAGAAGAAAAATGCCAGGGAAGGGCACCTACCCTTCAGGTGCCAGAAGCTAAGATCCTAATAGTTGGGAAGTCTGGATTTCAGAAGTCATGTGTGGGTATGCACATTTAGGAGATAATACATGATATTTAAAACCATGGGAATGAATGAGATTCCCTAGGCAGAGGAAAAACAATGTTCAGGACTGAGCACGGAGGAATACTGACAATTCACCAGGGCTGGGCTAGGAGGAGGTGACAAGGGAGAGGGAGAAGGGGCTGGACTAGGAGGAGGTGACAAGGGAGAGGGAGAAGGGAAGGGGCAGGGAGTCAGTTTGGGCAAGAAGAGTGCCTCACCACCCCTAAGGGCTGCTGGGAGAGAAAGTAAGCCAGCAACAACAAGAGAGGGTGATTTGGATATGGTGTGTGGGGACATCCGTTAGTCACTGAGGGGTTTGGGTGAAGCTTGAATGGGAAGCGGGGGTGTGAGGACAGAGCAAGGAATTTGCTCTTTTGGAAAGTTTGGCCAAAACAGGCAGTTGAGAAATAGAGTGATAGAGAATCTTTTGGGTTGGTCAAGAAAGTTTTGGGTTTTGATCTCAGAGCTGATGTTTTTGTGCCCACATTCACCCGGTTCCTTCTTCCTGGAGTGTCTCTCCAAATTTCTAGTTATTGCTTAAGTTCCAGATTTAAGTGTCCTGTCATCGGTCAAACATTCTTTCCAGGCCCACATAGATGTCTGTCTTGAGCCCCATGCCATTCTGTGTGCATGCTGTCTGCCTTATTTTACTGCATGTCATGCAGTTCTTCTGGCTCTCCTCCCCATGAGACAAGAGCGGTGTCCTTGAAGGGTACAGACTGTGTCTTCTCAGACTTGTGTCATGAGCACAGGTAGGTGTTTAGAAGTTGGCACTCGGAAGATAGTCATTGAATATTTGACGCATGAATAAGTAAGTGAATGAATGAACTAACCAGGAGTTTGAACATTTGAGTGGCAACTTTATGGTATGAATGGAAAAATGAAGGCACAGGGCAATTTGGAGTTTGGTTATTTCAGCGTCGGAAGAGCGCCTGCAAAAACCATCGAATCTCCAGCCCAACCCTGTTCACTGTTCCCAGGTCCCTGCCAGCCCGCAAGACATCTGCTGTTGAAACCCTCCCATTCCCATCAAGCCTCAAACCTCATCCCTCATCGGAGAAGACGCACAGGCCTTGCCTGTGGGTGGGTGGCCGGGGACAGGGGGGACTTGGCTTCCTGCGGAGGAACGCATCTGGCTGGGGGCTCAAACAACGGAAGCTCAAGGGGTTCCACAAGGTGTCACTGTTGATCCTCGGTTTAACAAAACCTCATTTGGGCAGGGACTTCAGAAAGCCTTTAAAAGCACTTACTTTGGAGATGAAGAAACCGAGGCACAGAGAGGTAAATATGATTTTTAACTAAGCTCACATTTCAAGTTAGTGGCAAAGCAATTCACAGAGATGGCCCTTTCACCTCAGGGCCAACATAACCACCTTCCCCACTGCTCTTAGAAGGGCATTTGGAGATGAGAACCCAGCTGTCCCTCCTATCATTCACTCAAGACAATGGCTCTTGGATTGGAAATAGACTAGAGAAAAGACGGAGAAAGAAAAGAGAATGAAGAAACCCCCCCAGCTTTCACCTGCACATGTGCCTTATTCAAAGTGTCCAGGTAGGACGCCATCGCTGACAGTGAGAGCAGGGCCCACGGGGCCGCCGTCTGTGGCCAGGTTTGAGTAGCTGAATAGAAAAGTATCAGGTAATGGGTTTCATCTTCTTTATGGCTTCGACTAAAAAGAGTCTGGTTCCCAAGGAAAACAAGAAGCCAAGTTGCTTCGTCAGAGAATGACTGAAACCTAAGTAGGAACTAGATAAAAACATTTGTTGGAGAGAGGCACAAGGATACATTTCTGGGTCCTGCTGATCAGGGAATGGGAAGCTACAGGGCAGAAGAGCCTTTGTGAGCCGGTGACCCCGAGGCCAGGCATTTGTCCCTCTGTCTGGAAGGAACGAGGTAGCAGAGAAGCCACGAGGGAGGGACTCCAGCCTTCCGTCCAGGTGTCTCATGAGGTCGCTCCCAGGCTCCTTGGCCTGACAGCCACCAGCCCTTTCTGCTCCCCGTGTGGCATCTATAGGAGTCCCCTTTTCTTGCCTCCCAGGTAACATTTTTTTTTTAATTAAAAGAGCTTTATTGTTGCTTAGGTAATAAAATTAATATGGGCTCATTACAAAAATGCAGGTGCCAAGTACCAGAAAGAAGAAAAGGAAAGATCTGTAATCCATTCAGAAATCATTGCCTTGAACAGCAGTGGGCCTGCAGAGCTCCTGCCCGGTGTGTGAGGCACTGGGTTGGGAGCCAGGAAACGACACCCACCCAGCGGGCCTCTCCCAGAGCTTACATTCTAGCAGGGGAGTCGGGCGGAATCAATTAGTTTGAAAAGGAAGTTAAATATATAGAATGTCAGACTGTAGTCAACACTATAAACATAAACAAACCAGAGAAGTGGATGGGGACTGAAAGTACAATATTCATTTATTTATTTACTTACTTATTTAGGTTTATTTATTTATTTACGGGGGGGAGGGGCAGAGGGAGAAAGAGACTCTTCAGCAGACTCCGCCCTGGGCCAGGAGCCAGGACGCGGGGCTTCATCTCACGACCCTGAGAGCATGACCTGAGACGAAATCAAGAGTCTGACGTTTAACTGACTGAGCCACCCAGGCTCCCCGAAACTAGGATATTTAGAAAGCAACATTTGAACAAGGACCCGAAGCAGATAAGGGAGCAAACCACGTGGACATCTGAGGGAGACTCTCCTTTACCTTCTATTTTCTGTGTACATAAAATAATGCAATGATAGCGTAAGCAATATAAAACTACATCCTCAATGTGAAAGACTTCAAACAACACAGGAATATATGGGTATCAAGAGCCCGTCCCTCTCACTACCCTCTCACCTCCTCCCTCCAAGTAAACACGTTGACAGTGGTGCGTTCCCTTCCTGAACTTTGTCTCTGCGTTTATGTTCATTTCTAAGTATCTCATGCACACGTTCAGTTTTATTTTTTTTCCTACATAAATAAGATTATTCTTTGTGAAGGTGATGCCTTTTCATTTTCAGCAGACAGGCTCTTCTTAATGGTTTCTAACTTCAGAAGTCTAAGAGAGCTATGGCCCTTATTACTAAAATGAAATTAAGTGTGGGTGAAGGTTTCACTTCCTCCCATGGGCTATTAATCTAGTATTCACTGCATCATATTATACTAATTTGTTTCTGCCTCTGTCTCTTGTCCTGGACAGTGAGTTCTTTGTGACCGGGGATTCTGTCTTGTCATCCCTGACTTTCCAGGGCCTGTACAATGCCTAGCATATGGTGGGCATCCGGTAAATGAATGGGCAGTTAATTACACTTGTATACATTACCCGAGAAGACCTCCAATACTGGATGGGATTTAGGCTGACATCGATGTTATGGTCTGTCCTAACAGGAGCCAATTTACTCTCCCTTGAAAAATCTGTGTCACTGTTGAATTCAGGGACTGTGGATCCAGCCAGAATGACTGTGGTCAGGTCCTTTAGATCACAAAGTCCAATGTTAGCGTTCGAATTAAAAGACCAAGTGAAGAGCACTAACTTTCACTCCCTTTGCTGAAAGAAACGGGCATTTAGTGAGTACACAAATGTGCTAAGCATTTTGTAAAATATTCGTCATTTAAGGCAGAAAAGAATGAGGTAGATATTAGTTTGTATCTGAGTAAGATCACAAATCAGGTTGTTATGGATCCATGTATGGATCCATAACAACCTGATTTGTGATCTTACTCAGATAAGATGATGTGGGTCCATTCAAGTACGACTATCCAGATTATCTTAACATTTCCCCATATTTGTTTTAGATTTTTTTTTTTCAGGGTGCTTGTGTGACACAGTCAGTCAAGCATTGGACTCTTGGTTTCAGCTCAGGTTGTGATCTCAGGGTCATGAGATCCAGCCCACCTTGGGCTCAGCGCTCAGCAGGGGTCTGCTTGAGATTCTCTCTTCCTTTCCCTCCGCATCCTCCTGCTCTTGCTTTCTCTGTCTCTCAAATAAAAAAAATAAATCCTTAAAAAATAGATTTTTTTTCCAAAAAAAATGAAACAATAAATATACCCTGGAGGGCCATATTCACGAATTCCATTGCCAACACTGGATGAGATAATTTAAATGTCACTTAATGTAACTTGGCCACTTAGTTGACAGACGTTAATTGAGCCCAGGCACTGGGCTTGGCCCTATGGATATGGAAAGGAATGCTGCACAGTCCCTGCCCAAAGGGACCCATTTTTAGGGGGAGAGGCGGGGCAGATACAAAAGGTTTTGCAATTGAGAAACTGAGGCTCAGGGACAGATGGTGACCCTTCCAAGGGACAAAGCCAGGTTTGGAGGCCAGAGGCTAAGTGAAGCTGTCTTCAAGGAGGACCTTACAGCATGTCCCTGCCCCGTGACAGCAGGCCGGCCCCTGAGTGAAGGTGGCTCCTCTCTGAGAGGTGCCAGCTACGCAGCTGAGATGGTGTGATACAATCAGGCCGAGTCTGTGAGAAACAGGCACGGGTGTTTGCTCTCTCTTCACTAACCATCTTTTTGCTGCAAAGAATTAAATTCTTTCCTGGTGACACACACTTCCTGTCAGGATGAGGCACACCCAGTCGAAACCACCCAAATTAAATGAAGACAAATCCTTTTAATTCCTCTAGGTACACACTTTTGGGTTCCACTGGATTGTTGCCATTTTCCCAGCGGCCAAGCCAGAGGTGGATTTGGGGAACAGCAAACAAGAACAATATACTAATAAGGGTAACAACCACAGTGACACTGAAACATCCACAATTTATTATCTCTAATTCCCATATTCTGTAAAAGCAATTCATTCTCACAGAAAACGGCAAAAAAATTTGCATGCTTTTTGCTAAAAAACAATACCAAATCTCTAATTTCCCGGTCCAAACAACTACTGTTAACATTTTGATATACATACTTTCTTTTAAAAACATATCTATATGTACTTTACATCCTGCTCTGTTCATATAACTTTATATGGTAAATGTTACCCCACTATTCACATTCTTGAAAACATAATTATAAATGATATATAACATTCTGTTATGCAGTTGCTCTGTGATTTGGCTGATCAATCTATTGTTCGACATTTAATCCCCCCCACCAAGTTTTGGTTAGTATATTATTATGACTCTTCTATTTTCAAGTTACCTCAACACCCAATGTGGGGTTCGAACTTACAACCCTGAGATCAAGAGTCGCAAGCGCCACCCACTGATGCCAGATGCACCACCCAGCCAGATGCCTCTATTTTACAACTTGAAGCAGACACTTGCCTCATTGAGAGACACCAGGGCTCTCTTTCCTTATATTATCTTCTTCCTCATCTTGAGCCTCCAGAGTGGCCAGTACGGAGTTTTTAGAAATGAAAGACTTAGGACTCGAAGGGGGTGAGGAACCATCCCAAGGTTAGAGTCAGGTTTGGAACCAGGTCTCTCTAACCCCCGAGCCAGCCATTATCACACCCTGGTTGTGCTTGGCTCTCTCTACCCCACAGCTGCCGTGAGTCTTCTGTCTTTCCAGAGCATCATGGCTTATGATGGAAGATTGTTCTTGTACTTCCCTTTGTCTGAAATCTTAATCCTGGTCTCACTCTTTTCACGTCCCCATGAATACCCTGGTCCCTTAATGAGATTCAAGACTCTCCAGCTGAACCCTCTCCATTTGGAAGTTCCCAGGCAGCTGGGCTGATGCCAGTGCTGGTTCCCAACTGCTGCTCCAGGCGCTCTCAGCTGTTCTCAGCTGTTCTCACACGGGCAGGCCGTGAGGCTAATCATGTCTCTCCAGTGTAAAAGTGAATCTTGATATACTCACTAAAGCCCGCAGGGTTCCTTGGGCCCCATTTAGACTCCCATTTATATTCTCAGCAATTTCCAAGGTCAGAGGTGGCCTCAGCAACTCAGCACATTTTAAACAGGATGCTAAACTTGAAAAAAATACATCAAACTCAAACCTGTCTTTTGAATCCTGGACTCACACAGCCAAACAGTCTAATTGACATCCTTCCTCAGATATTTTGAAACTTTGCCACGTCTATATCGGAATTCTTGTTGTCGGTCGTCTTGCCTTTAGCCATCCCCGTTCCTGCTCAGTTCACAGAACCTTGATTTTGCTCAGGGGCAATGTGCCCAGAGCAGGGTTAGGCCGAGATTGGTCTGAGCCCATCAGGGCAATCTCAGTAGGGTACGCCCGTTTCTGGCCTCCAGCAAGGACAGGTCAGTGAGATTTAGAAGAAGTCTGCTAGAAAGTTTCTACATACATCCTCAAAAGAAAAGGGGGGCCATCTTAGACACTTCTTATGCGGCACGTGAATTCATCTGGGCATCGCCTCTTATTCCAGCCATCTCTGTGGGCATCATTTATTTGCAAGATTCAACCAGCTTTTCCCACTGGTGCACCTTCAGCCTGTAGCCGAGTGCCTCTTGCTCCCCACCTATCCAGCCACCACCCGGCCCAAGATGGCATCATCTCTCTCTTAAACTTTTACAACACCACATCGATCTCCTCCTTCCAACTCCTGCCCCTTCCCTGATACAGTCCCCACATCAAAGCAAGAGTGATTTTTTAAAAAATATAACCCGAAGCACGCTAATTCCCTGCTTTAGGCCTTTTGAGGATGTGGCATTATCTTTTGAGTAAAATCCAAACTCCTTACCCTGGCCTGCAAGACCTTGCATGATATGGCCACCTACCCCATCTCCAACCTTGGCTTATCTCAATTTTCCCTTGCCAGGGTGGGCCCCCTGGGTCTTACCTGTTTGGAGCCTTCCCAGTACAGATCCTTCTGCAGGCAGAAGGAAGACACTCTTCCCAAGTCTCCCCATGGACAGATCCCTCTTGTCAAACAGGTGCCAGTTTTATTCTCTTAGAGTAAGGCCTTCCTTACCACCCAGGGTTAAGCAATCCCACATGATTCTTGTTTGTTTTCTTCAAAACACTTAGGGCAAGTTGCAATTACATATTTATTTGTTTCTTCATCCATTAATCTGCCTGGTAAGGTTAGAATCTTTTATGGAAAAGTCCAAATTTTTATTCTCCTCCCAATATCCAGATCCTTGTGTAATACCTGTCTTTGATATGTACTCCATAAATATTTGTTGAGCGGATGAATGAATTGTGATGATAACATATCAGTTTCCATGGAGTGAGGTCCTTGTTTTTGTGTTCAAATCCTGACTCTGGTCTGTGAACTTGGGCAAGTAGCTTAACCTTTCCGCACCTCAGTTTTATAATCTTCAGTGGGGATAGTAATACTCCCTAGTTAAGTTGTCAAAAGAATTAACATATTTATTATATGTGAAGAACCTAGAATGGCGTCTGGCAAATGTATATGATCCTCGTTTATACCAGCATCGGATAAATGCTACAGTTGCTGCTCTCCTTAATCTCTCTGCCCGGAACTGATGCTCAGGATTATTAGAGCCGTATACACAGTAATTGGCAGTTTAGGATCCCAAAGGACTGGAAGGAAGAATTAACAAAAGTGTAAAATCTTGTGAGGAGAAAGTTATTCATGAACACTATAGACAGTGTCTGCCACATTATAATCTATTTGCCAACTGTTGGCTTCTAAGTGCTTTTGAAAGCATAACCAGATGGCACTTTTTTCCCCAAGGATATTCATGCAAATGTGGGGGCAGAAAATGGCTTAATGTAATTACACTTTTCAGAAATTACACGGTGTCTGATCATGAAGTTTATGTGTGGGGAAAGAACAGCAGAAGACAAGGGAGGTGGATCTATAGGTACAGAGCAGTCGGAACCTCCTCACATTCCATTGGCTTTTTAATCCTTTCTGATCGGGCTTCCCCACGCTCCACTAAAACTGCTCCCACCAAGGTCAGCATGACTTCCCAATGGCCAAGTCAGAAGTGACTTTTGGGACTCTAGCTCACTGCACTCATTTGACGCGCTTGATGCTGTTCACCAGTGGTTAGTTGGTTAACCAGCAGTTTTGTAACTCTGCTCTCAGCATGACCACTGCCACGTTCCCGATTCTCTCTCTGGCTCTTCTTAGCCACCTTGCTGCCCTATCACGGTCTTTGTGTTCCCTAGGGTCCACTCCTGGTCCACGTCCCTTCCCACGCTCTTCTGAGAAGACACCATGCAAGACCATCACATCAACTCTCACCACAACCTACATCACTGCCCGGACGCTCTCGACACTTTTGTCCAGACTCAATTGCTAGCCATTTCCCCGAAGAGTTGGAACCTCGGTCTGGACCTCTGTCACATGAGCCTTCCTTTTCATCTACTTGCTGCTGCTGAGCACCCTCATCACCGGCTCCCGGGCATCCTACCAGAGCTCCCCGACTGGTCTCTCGACCCTCCGTCACCTCCAACCCACTCTCCACGCTCCTGTAGAGCACTTTCTAAAACGTGGCAGTCTGAGCTTCCACTTCTGATAACGGTGGAGTTGTTCCTGCCAGACAACCCTCCACAAACAAGAACTAGGAACCATAGAAAATAAAAAATAAAAACCAATGATCGGAAGGCACTAGAGAAGAACCAAAAGTAGACAGATAGTGGACAGGAGTTAGCACTTGGAAGAATGAAATGTCATGTGTCAGTTGCACATTTTTATGGACTTTGGCCTGAGAGCAAATCCCAGTCAGTGCTAAGCAGGGAAGCTAAAACTTAGCAGCATACAGTCTCACGAGATATGAGAACCAGAGAAAAGCATTCAGGGTAACAACCATAGCAGTGGTAACTTGGGGAGTGTGGCGGAGGGAGCTGGGGAGTCTAAGACAGGAGGAAGTAACTTCAGAACTCGTCCCGTGATGATCCATACTGGTCACTTTTTGGATTCCATTACTTTCAGCATAATTCATTATTTTGATTTCTTATTATAAAAACGATGCATAGGACAGTTAGAAATACAGGAGAACAAAGGTAAGATGATTCATTATTCAATAATTATTCACTGAGCAGCAATTCCGTGCCAGGGATTATCCTTGGTACTGGGAGCACAGCCTTCAAAAATAAAAGTCCTTGTTCTCACTCTAGTATGTGAGTCACATGAGAAGAAAAGAAACAAAGAGATGTGTAATGTAATACTCAAGATGGGAATTTTAAGAAAATAAAACTCAGCGTTGCTGGACAACACTGAACAAGAGAGAGAATATTTAGAATGATGAAAGTGGGCACTTATCTGAAGTCTTTTTCTTTATTGGGAAGAATTTAGCTCATTCTTGATACTTTAGAAATTTCTCTCAGGTAGCCAATGATACAGATATACATATTTTGCACGTAGACACCTTATTCACAATTAAGGGTATGTTATTTTTTACCCACAAAATGCTAAAATATATCCTACATAGGTACAGTTTAGGTTTTGTGGTTGGATCTGTGTATGAAGTCAAATGATTCTGACCAATTTTTTTTAAACCCCTGAACTGACTCAGTGTTTTGCTGTTGAGCATGAATTGAGCATGAATTTACTCGTCTGTCAGTTAGAGAAGGCACGAGGTATTAGTACAGTCAGAGAAGGGCTGTAATGAAATGCAATCCCCCATTGTCTGTCATCTCCCCTTGTCTAATGAAATGCTGCTGCAAGCTTCTGATGAAATATTGTGCCACGGCACCTTGCCCTGTCATGCGATTTCTGCGGAAGACCTTATAGGAGCCATCTGAGCCCTGGCAACATTAATTGCTGTTCCATCTGTCCATTATCTCTAAATAATCAGGTATTTTAATGATCTTCTATTTCCGGTGCATTGTGCAGAAGTTCTTTTGGAGGCTCATTCAAAACAGTTGCATTCTTTTCTTGAAATTCTTAATTGGACATGCATTTCTCTTCGGAAGCAGCCCATCCTCAAATTCTGTTTTGAAAAGAGCACGTATGAGCAGCCCAGCACATGGCACACTGTCGCTAGCCAGTACTCCCTGCTTTTTGGTAGCCCTTACCTAAAATGTTCATTTGATTTCTTCAAGCTTACCCTTCAAATGACTACCACTCGGTTTTGTCAGAGGTTAAAGAGGGGGAAGTCCCTGAGAGGCACAGTAGCTGGAGGCCGGGCAGGAGGGCAGGAGGAACTTCTGATCAGAGCCAGTGTATGACTACCAGGGCCACACAATGCTGGGGGATCCCACTGCGGACCTGCAGTCCTCCCCTGCCAGTGCCTTTGCAGATGCACCCAGCTACACTGCCCTGAGTTCCAGTTTTTGGGAAGCCTCTGGTCCTCACTCTGATTCAAACTAACTCTGCTGCTTGGGTCAAGTCACTTGCCCTCTCTGGGCCTGTTTCTTCCTCCAAAGTTGGATGGGGTTGGACTCCATGAAAGCCAGGGCGGCTTCAAGCTGATGCCATATGGTGGCCCTCTCCCCTGCTCACACCTGGCCCTACAATCCCTTGGTAGCCCGCAAACATCAAGCCTCAGGCCCTCCCCGGGGTGGGGGTTAGCAGACTGTCATCAGGGTCTTAAGGGAAAGGGAGAAATGTCCTCAGGAGACTCAGCCTGTCTTCTTCTTCCTGGAATGGGGCCCCTAGGATCTGCGGGCTGTGCTGTTGAGTCTAAGGCAGAGGACTGTGGGTGGCCCAGCTCGGGCCATAGGGAGGAAGGTCTGGCCCATAAACACAAGGTCAGGGGGGCTGTAGCTGGTGTGGATTCAGCTCCAGAATGGCAAGATTGAGAGCTGATCCAGACGGGAAAGAGTGTGTGACCCTGGGCAGCCACTTAGCTTTAGCCTTGCCTCTTCATCTGTAGAATGGGGATAACCACCCCTGCACTAACAACTCAGGATTGTTCAAAGGCCAAAATGGGGAAACTCACTCAACACTACCTATTTTTTTCTTAAAAAGATAATATAAACTGTAATGTGCAAGTAAATCACTTGTCATCTTGTTAAAATGCAAACTCTGGGGGCGCCTGGGTGGCTCAGTGGCTTGAGTGCCTGGCTCTTGGTTTTGGTTCAGGTCGTGATCTTAGTGTGGTAGGATGGAGCCCTGAGTTAGGCTCTGCTCAGTGGGGTGTCAGCTTGAGATTCTTCCTCCCCCTCTGCCCCTTCTCCTGCTCAAGTGCATGCGCTCTCTCTCTCTCTCTCTCTCAAACAAATAAATAAATCTTTTAAAAAGCGCAAATTCTGGGTCAGTAGATCTGGGGTAAGGCCCCAATTTTTTTTTTTAAGATTTTATTTATTTATTTGACAGACAGAGATCATAAGCAGGCAGAGAGGCAGGCAGAGAGAGGAAGGGAAGCAGGCTCCATGCTGAGCAGAGAACCATTTGTGGGGCTCAATCCCAGGACCCTGAGATCAGGACCTGAGTTGAAGGCAGAGGCTTTTGCCCACTGAGCCACTCAGGCCCCCAAGGCCCCAATTTTTGCATTTTGTACACGCTCCGGGGTGAAACTGGCTTATACTGCCTGCGCTCAGGTGCGCCACCCTCTGGTGAGCAAGGATCCAAACCATTAAAAAACAACAAGAAATTACCTAAATCCCGCCACTTTCAACACTACTTTCACTTCTGCTCTCTCTCTCTCTCTCTCTCAATCTCTCTCTCTCTCTCTCTTTTTTTTACCATCATATTACATCTTCAGTGGTTTCCATGTTTCTACAAATTGTATGGACCGTGAAGCTTCTGTAATTATTACTCATAAATCGTTGTCCAGCATTCCACAGTGTGGAAAGAGCACCACTTCGCCAGCCTGATGCTAGGCTTGAAGCTATCCCGGCTGTCAGCCTCTGCCTATGGCTGGACTAGAGAGTCTCCCTGGGAATGGCTGTGGGGGAAGCCCTGTGCTCCTGGGATAGCTGGAAAGCGCTTCTTTCCCTCTGTCCTCCCTAGGATCAAGCTGTAGCAGGAAACTGACTTGAGATTATGAACATCTTCATGAACTCCTGTTACTTTTGACATATGAGTCTCTGATGGTTAGCAAAGTGATAGACATGCACATATATTGATTATTAAAAATACAGGTCCCCCCCCGCACACTGTTGGGGAGGTGTAAAATGTGAACCACATGGAAGACAGTGTGGAGGCTCCTCAAGAAATTACAACTAGAACCACCATGGGATCCCATTTCTGGGTACTTATCCACAAGCACCAAACCTGGATCTCAAAGAGATTGTCTGCACTCCCGTGTTCATCGCAGTACTATTCACAATAGCCAAGGTGTGGACACAACCTAAGGGTCCTTTGACGGAAGAACAGATGAAGTAAATGCGGCATATACATATAGTGTGAAAAAAGAAAAGACATCTTGCCATATGTGACAACACAGCTGAACCTTGAGGACATCACACTAAATGAAATAAGCCAGTCACAGAAGGACAAAGACTTACGTGATACATCTAAAATAGTCAAACTCCTAGAAGCCGAGGGTAGAAGTGTGGTTGCCAGGGGCTGGGTTTAGGGGGACATGGGGAGATGTCTGCCTCACAGGTATGACATTTCAATAATACAAGATGAAAACGTTCTAGAGACCTGCTGTACTGCACCATGCCTACAGCTAACACTACGGGATCGTGCACTTAAAAATGTGTTAAGAGGGTAAATCTCACGTTAATTGTTCTTACCATCACAACAAGAAAATACATGCTCCTTATAGAAAAAAGATAAAAATGACAATTGACCTAATGCCATGGCTACATTTTGATTCCTTCAGTTTTCTCAATCATTAATTTATTCCATAAACACTTACCGTACACTTAGACTGTGCCAAGTACTGTGCCTCGCACTGAGGTCAGTGCAAGGAACCATCTTTCTGTCTAGATATATGCCCAAATTATCTGCCAATCTCTATCACAAAACTATATGGTGTGTCTAATATATATTATAAGACACCTTCACTTACAAAGTTTTATGTAAATAACAAAACAAAACAAAGCAACCCTAACTGAGCCAAGGAGACAGAAAACAGACCAATATGTGGGGAGAGCTTTGGGTATTTTACGGTTGCTAGGAGACAAAGTGCAAGATGGGACTGTGGAAGATGAGGAAACGAGTCTAGAGTTAGGTGACTTCCTGGAGTTCCTGTGTCTAGGTGGAGCAAGATTAGAATCCAGTCTGACTTTCAGTCCCATGTGCATTTTGGTTTTTTTTTTTTAAGATTTTATTTACTTATTTGAGAGAGAGAGCATACACAAGCAGAGGGAGGAGGAGGGGAGGGGCTGAAGGAAGGATAGGGACAGAGGGAAGGGGTGAGGGAGGAGAGAGAGAGGGGGAGAGAGAGAGCGTGAGCACAGAGGGAGAGGGAGAAGCAGACCCCCTTGAGCAGGGAGCCCGATGTGGGGCTTGATTCCAGGACCCTGGCATCATGACTTGAGCCGAAGGCAGAGGCTTAACCGACTGAGCTACCCAGGTGCCCCAGTCAGTCCTATGTGTTTGCAACAACACCAGGGACAGCAAATGCACAGCAGAGGAATCGTCACTCCCTCAACCTAGGCCCATGGCAGATAGTGCAAATGGATCACAGAACTCCTGCTGGGCCAAATGGAGCTTCAGAAGGCTTCTTAACCTTGCAGATATGCAGGGACCTCCATCCACCAAACATTGCTGAAAGGCACGTTGAAATCAACTTGCTTTTCCTGATCTATGTTACTTAAGTCAGATTTGCTTTTCTCAGATGCTAGTAGGAAAGACCGTACTCAGTAAAAGCTACCAATTCAAGCAGCCCGCCTTTAGCACATTGTAAATTACTGTTTATTTGTCTGTACCAGGTCACCCAGCTAGTGGTCTACATGGTTTATCTCTTAATCCTCACTTCGAGGGCATGAGGGGCATAGATCACTTACCCAGGGGCCCGGAGGTAAGCATTTCAATTGTTCTAAAAGTGTTCTAAATGATTATCCATGAAAAATTGTAATAGCATAGCTTGGCACGACGGTAATACATCGACCTGGGTTGTGAATGACCGGCGGCCGTGTTGAGAGGCTCCATCTACACAGCAGAGCGCGCGCTGTGGACCATTAGGGCTGACTGCAGTTATCTCGAGACACACAGTTTATAAAACAGAAGGTGGGGTGATTCTTATTTGACTATATTTTGGGGGAATCACATCTTTTACTCTTTTTAAAAGAATATTTAATTTATTTATTTGAGAAATAGAGCATGAGCAGAGCATGAGCACGGGGGGTTTGAGGGAGAGGCAAAGCCAGAAGCAGACTCCCCGCTGAGCAGAGAGCCCAATTCGGGACTCCATCCCAGGACCCTGAGATCACGACCTGGGCCAAAGGCAGAGGCTTAAATGACTGAGCCACCTAGGGACCCCTCTTTCACACTTTTTTAACTGCAGCTGTGCAAATTAACATTAGAAATCTCATCTCCTAATCCATCGAGGGGAGAGAGCTAGAGAGCAAGAGGGAGGAAGGAGGAGAAAATATATCTAGAAGATGCTGGAGCTCGAGCACATGGTAGCAGAAAAAGTTGTTTTGAAGGTAAGATATCTAATCTCTGGAAATATCCTTCAGTGGGGGCAGGTGAGGTCCCTGACATCGCAGTGGGCAAGCTTTGTCTGCACTCTCCTGTATCTTGGCAAAAGGAAACCGAGGCTTGCGGGGGTTACATAGTTTTCCCCCACCACTCAGAGATGGACCCAGAATTTCCAAAGTCCAAGCTCTTAACAACTATTACATATGTCTTTTATCGTTAGGAGGAAGGGAAGAAATTTCTAACTCAGGCCTAAAAACATAAAATGGTTTAGAGAAGCAGTCTGGAATTCATTCATATTAGAAAAAGTAAGCACCAATCAGTGCCTTGATGCTATTGTGTTTGGGGGTTGTATTTTTACTGTCTTTCTAGAAAAAACACAGGTAGTGGCATTATGTCCACTAATCTTTCCTCCTCTGTCATTCATGTCTGGAGGGAGTTTAATAGCTGGGCCTGGGACATCATGCCTGTTACCTGTCAGCTGGTGGCAGCTACCCAACGTATCCCATTTCTCTGGGATTCGCTCTTTCAGATTTCAGAGAGGGGCTTGGGCTGAGGGAAGGCTGGTGGACCCAAAGTGGCTGAGGCTTGAATAAAGACTTTTATCCAAGTCAGCCAAAGGTGGGAATGAGATAGTCTGAATTACAGTTCTTAGGAAGTAGAAAATTGAGAACAAATGCCTTTGTCCGAAAGGAGTCTGAAAGACTCTAGCTGGGAGATACTATTGTAGGTCAGAGAACAGGCTACATCTAAATAGAACAGAAGGTGGGAGGAAAGCGAGGGGGTTCTGGAGGTTGTAGAGAATGTCCCCACAGGGTCTGGGCGCTGGTAGACCTGAAGAGATGATCTTTTCTGTGCCCAGCACCATTCTGGTACCCAGAGAGAGCAACTTCCAGTTTCTGGCCATGAACCCAGTCCTGGTTCAGTAGAGGGAGATGGACATGAGTCATGAATTTCTCTCTTTATCTACTTTTCCCTGGCAGTCTCCTAGTTTTCATAAACGACCATGACTTGACATGCTATGCCTTTATAATAATACTTTATAATCAGTGGAAAACCAAAGGAATGACTGGAAGTTGCCTTTCGTTATGGGAACAGCTGGGCCTCTCAGGATCACACTGGAAACTACTACCCCACGTGAGCAAGGAGTTGTGGGTTTTGCCGGAAATGCAGCTGCTTCTCTTTCAAACAACAGCTTTAAATTCTGACATGTTAGCACTTACACGAACGACTGTACGACTAGAAACCAGAGTGGCCAGCTCTCCCAGAAAACTTCTGATTAGTGGCTTTCTGGTTTTGAAAAATGGGCCTTGTTTTTCTCAAAGTTCTTTATAACTTTGCAGCCCACTGACATCCCCTTCTTTTTTAGGTTTGTTTATTTATATAAGAGAGAAGGAGAGAGAGAGGAGAGGCAGAGGGAGAGGGAGAGAGAACGCTAAGCTGACTCTAAGCTGAGCACCAGCGGGAGGCTGGGCTTGGTCTCAGGATCCTGAGCTCACCACCTGAGCTGAAACCAAGAGTCCACGCTTAAAGAACTGCGCCCCCCAGTGACCTCCCTTTATCACAGTTCTTTGGCTAGAAGGAGAAGACAGTCTGCCAGACTACCATTTTGTCTAATTCAATTCAGTTACAGGCACTTTTAATAACTTGATATTCTGTCCTGAGCTGATTTTGGTCAGAAGCCATTAGCTGTAGGAGTCCATCAGCTGGAAGTTCTCTTCAAGCCAGCCATTCATTCACTTTCCGAACATTTGTCACAACCTGCCAGGAGCTGTCATACCAACAACTAGGAGCTGTTGTGAGGTTCTCTGTATCCAACGCACAGAAAATAGATGTAGTCAATGCCTCCATCTATCAGAGACGGGTGACAGGCATTGAACAAAGAACCCCACGCACGCATTTTAACAAGTGCCACTAAGGAAAAGACTGGGCTATTGAGCGCATCATGGAGTGGCCCTACTTAGGATGGGGAGACAGGGAGGCCTCTTTAAGAGACGGTAACACTGAGATTTGAAGCAGTGGGCACCAGCGAGGCAGAGTGAGGCAAGGTCGCCAGGCAGAGGGCAGAGCGTGAGCTTCGACTGTGAGCAAGAAGGAGGGAGTCACCTGCAAACAGAAGGCAAAAACAGCTGTGACATAGTCGTGGTGGGGAACAGTGAGGCAAAGCAAGCCAAGGCGAGGTGGCTCAGAGCCACCGTGCAGGGTCTCGCAGCCGCTGATGAGTGTGGGTTGCATCCTGGGGGAAGGGGGCATGGGATGTCACGGAAGGGCTGCAAGCCGGGAAATAGTGTGATCTGCCTAAATTAAAACAATCTGTGGATTCTGTGGTTGCCGGATCAGATGGATCACATTACAGAGCCGAGTCATTCGGCACCTGGCTTCCCCGCCCTGTGCCCTGAGCAGCTCCGGGTCTGAGCTCTAGCGTGAGGTGGGTCAGAAGCTGCGCATGCGCGTGGCGCATCCCGGGCGCGTGGCGCATCCCGGGCGCGTGGCGCATCCCGGGCGCGTGGCGCATCCCGGGCGCGTGGCGCATCCGCATCCCTCCCACCTCCCGGGGCTCCCGTCCTACCTGGGAGGAGGGCGGCTTCCGGACCCTGAAACCAAGTGTCTGTGACTGCAGCACAGGAAGGCTTTGAGGCGGAAACAATAAATCAAGTTTTAAAGATGTCACCAACTTCGAGAACAAGATTGCAGTCTCAGGTTGACTCTCAGGGAAAGGAGTCCACTTGGCGGCGAGCGTCTCGGCACCAGGTCCTTAGGGCGGGTTGATTTAGAAACGTCTCTATTTCCCAAGTGTTTAGTCAGCCCCTTCCTTTTCTAACTCCGTTTCCTACTTTTCTCCCTCACCGACCGTGCATTCTTTGGTTATCTGATTTGCCTTTGTAATTTTTTTTTTAAAGACAAGTAAACACATCTTGAAAAATCTGGCCCTGTTAGTGTCATTTGTCATGAGTTTCCCCTTCCAGTCGACTTCGTGGCTGTGACCTCTCTTGGGGTGGTATTTTTTTCTTGACTTGTTGGAGTTAGCTTGGTTCTCTCAGTGGGGGCATGGAGTTGGGTAGGGATCAACACAGGAGTGTGCTGGCAGGGTCCGAGTTTGTTGAAGTAGGTGGGGGTTGAAGAGTGAGGGACACACACCTCCCAGCTTCACACTGTAAACATGGGGGCAGTTCACCTGGGACTTGCCAGGTGCACTTTGTCTGCAAGGTGTGCATGGAAGTAGAAGGATGCCTCAGAGCACACATGACCTACCAGTCAGGAGACCTGGGTTCGATTTCTTATCGCTTCCTAGTGGATACAAAGGGATGAGCATGGATGAGTGCCTATTAGCACCAGACAACGGACATAAATGTGCGTGGGCACTCGGAGATGTGGGTGCTGTTTTTTCCATTTAGACACGAGGAAATAAAGGTTCAGAGAAGTTCAGTAAAATACCCAAAGATACACGGTTGGTAAATTTCAATTTTTTTAAATCTTTTGAAGGAGGATAGAAATATATCACTGGCTGATAAAGCCTGAGGGAGCAATTTGTATACTGAGAAACTTCCATGAAGACATGTGACATTATGTGACCTGTGTGGGCCTCAGTGTACACATTTGAGGGGTCTCTAGAATGGGCCTGGGATCTCACCTGTTCCTAGGAAGTTGTCTGTTTGGGGACTGGATCTCACCTGTTCCTAGGAAGGTGTGCTCTGTTTGGGGGCCTGCTCTCGGCCCATTCTTCCCCACTCCTATTCTGTATTTCCCCCTATAGACCGGCTCTCAGGAGCCCGCACCCCTCTTCTCCCAAGCAGTACCCTCTGCCTAGAAAGTCTTTATCTGCCCCAGCCCTCTCTTCTGAGGAACTCAGATTCTGTCTGTTAGTCCCAGCACATATGTCTTCGGTGTGACACACAAATCTCCCACACAAGACTTAGGCCCCCAGGGCAGGGACCCATGAAGGAACGAAAGCAGAAGGATACAGATCTGGGATGTGCTCAGTTCCATTTGCCCTTTCCCCAGATAATGCGGGAAAGGGGCCCAAGGAAAGGGGCCCAAAGCTATGGCCAGGATGGAATTCCCACAGGGAATTTTTTCCTTTCCTTATGACTACATTCAGTGGAAAATGGTGTCCACGGGACTCTGAGCTCTAATAAGGAAAAAAAAAAAACCCAGATGATAGATAGATAGATACTGGTTGGTAGAGATTGGCATTGATATTACCAACCTTATGGTATCAAAGTCATGGCATCTTGCTCATATCTTTTTTACACTATACTTGATGAACGAAATATAAAAAGAATAATTCAGTTTCTCCATCTGGCTCGGTTTGGGGGCCTTCCATTATTACCTTGGTTTTTTTTTTTTTTAAACATACATGGAAACAGAGGTGAAACCCTTCTCCTCCGTCTCACTGCACTATTGACATTATAAACATTGACCTAAATTATAACCATTAGGTTCCCACTGAAATGAAAGTTCTGCCCTGGGGTTGAAATTCCTAACCTGCTGTGTAAGAAGAGTCCCAATTAAAGTCTTCTAATAAGAAAAACAGAGATTTGGTGTTAAAACATCTTCAAATAATCTGTGGGGAGCTTTACTTGTAACTGTATAGCACTTACCACAGTCTGATTTGAAGTAGGGTGTTGGTCGATCTATCTCCTCTACTGAGGGGAGAGCTTCCTGAAGAGGAGGAATTTATCTCATTCATGCTAATATTTGGCACATGTTTGAGCTGATAAGAGGCACTCAGTAAACTCTGGTCAAGCAGAAAGGAAAAGGACATACTGAGAGAAATAGAGCAAGGTAAAGCCATTCTGGTCTTTTTCTACTTCTTTGATGATGACGATGATGGTGATGATGGTGATAGTGATGATGGTGATGATGATGATATGCTGGTGAGGATGAGGTGATGGTGATGATGATGGTGATGACAGCAAGAGTGACCACTGACTGCGTTGCTTGCTATGTGCTAGGCAATGTGTCAAGCACCTTACATACAATGTCTCTCTCTCTCTCTTTTTTTTAAGATTTTATTTATTTATTTGACAGACAGAGATCACAACTAGGGAGAGAGGAAGGCAGTGAGAGAGGAAGGGAAGCAGGCTCCCCGCTGAGCAGAGAGCCCGATGCGGGGCTGGATCCCAGGACGCTGAGATCATGACCTGAGCCGAAGGCAGAGGCTTAACCCACTGAGCTGCCCAGGCGCCCCTACAATGTCTCTTTTAACTCATATAAAAATGAGGTTCCCATTTTCTCCATTAAGCAGATGAGGGCCAGTGTCATTAACTGAAGTGACCAAAGCTAACTGACTTAGAGGCGACCAAGATCTAAGATCTCAGTTCAGGTCACTGCATGCTTTTAACCACTCTGCTGTCTTTCCAAATGAGCCAACATTTCTTGCCTTTTTATGCAAATAATTGGGCCAAGTGTTAGAAAACATTTCATATGTTCTTATTATGTTCTTATTACAGTTGTATGCAAAGCAACCCCGCTGGGGCTTGAATACGGTATGGGATGGGCCTCCATGGGCCAAAGTTTGATACACAAACATATAGGATGTATGGGATAATGTTTGCTAACCTGGAAGGGTTAAAGAGAATTAAAAGTTTCAGTGTAACTACCAGTTTGAGGCAGGAAAGTGCTAGCATGTAACGAGGAATTTCCCTTCCTCTAAGCCACTGGGTCTTTTCCAAGGCTGCAGGGTAGATGCTGCATTAGCGGAGGACGAATTTGATCCAATAAGACATCTTCTCAATCCCTGGGCAAGATTAGTCTGAGTAGGAATCACTTGGTAACAATTTGGAATGGAGTGTGTTAGAAAAACATAGCTCTGTCTGGGTTGAGCCTAGAAATGGGTGACAGATGTTAATGATGAACGACTGAACAGATGTTTGGGGGAGAATTACAAAAAGGTTTTCTATCACACAGGATCCTAAACCTTAACCTTCCTGGCCGATGCTGAAAGGAGAGCTTGTTTATGAAACATGTTCTTGCAAAACTGTTTGGCGGACTGTGACAAAGATGAATGACCGGATACTGTAATTTAAATTTGAAAATAAGGTAAATGGGAGTCCTTGTTTGTGTGCTATGTATATGTGTTCTCTTTGACAAGGGTCAATGCCTTACTGAAGAATAGGAAGGCCAAGTAAGTCATTCCTCTCTGCCTGCCCCATTCTTCGACTCCTGAGTGGAAGGAACATGCTGTGTTTGATACCACACCTTAAGACTCAACAAAATTATTAAAATACCACTGCTTACATACATTCTGAAATACCTGCCCTATCATTATGTGTGGAAAAAGGAAAGAGTTCCTATACAATGTAACTGGGACTTACTTAAAGTTTTAAGGAGTCTAAAAAAGACCCCCCATCCAAAGTAAATAAGAAACAAAGGTAGGTTTTTAAAATCTGTATAGTTATGACCGTAAGCCAATCCCCAATTACCCACACCACAGGAAGATGAACTGTTATGTTATACAAATCACTGTGATACTTCTGATAATTTGCCTGAAATGATGGACAGGCTGACCAGAAGCATTTGTTAACATAGCCCAAAATGGACATACACCTGAAGTATCTTCTGCAGGCTACAGATCTATCCACAGCAATACCATGCATTTGGTTAAAAAGGATGAAGGCAGTCAAAAAAATCCAAATACTCAGTTTGGGGTTGAAATAAAAATAAATGCCATTGAATTTATGACAGACTATAGACAAGAGCCTTATATGTCACAATAGCTCTGTGAGGTGGGTTTATTATCCCCGTTTCATGGATGAGAAGGGAGACATCCAGAGAAGTTAAGTGACTTGGCCAAGGTCATGAGTCCTAGTAAGCAGCAGGATCAGGATTTGTATCTTTACTGTGTATTCAAAATTCCTCTTTCTTTCTTTCTTTTTTTTTTTAAGGATTTTATTTATTTATTTTAGAGAGAGCGCTTGGGAGTGGGGGGAGGGAGGGGCAAAGGGAGAGGGAGAGAGAGAGATAATACCAAGCAGACTCAGCACTGGGTCGGGCGCCTGACACGGGGCTCAATCTCAGGACCCTGAGATCATGACCTGAGCTGGAATCAAGAGTCGGAGCCTGTCAGGTTCCCCTTAAGTTTCTCTGAATTTCTACTATGCTAGACTGTCGTTTTACATTTTTAGACAGGCATGTTACTCTCTGATTAAATCTTATGTGTTACTGTAGACCAAAATGAAGTCTGATTTGAAGCCATGATTATCAAACTCAGGATCTGAAGTCTTACTTTTTTTTGAAGTCATAATCAGTTTTGCTGCAGAAGGACCCCGTACATATTTATCAACTCTAGTATCTTAATAGCTACACAACAAAACATTAACATACAGAAACATGCATCACGAGAAGCAAGAAAGAGCACCCATTCCTTCTTCCCTATATTAGCAACACTTCTCTCCTGAACAACTCCTGCTTACACACACACGGAGGTCTGGGAACAGTCATTTCTCACA
This sequence comes from Mellivora capensis, assembly GCA_004024625.1. Lineage (NCBI taxonomy): Eukaryota > Metazoa > Chordata > Mammalia > Carnivora > Mustelidae > Mellivora > Mellivora capensis. The sequence continues at coordinate 62,478 of PISX010009381.1, forward strand.
GTCCTCTGGAGTGAAAGAAGGAAAGAGTACTGTCCAAAGACCACTGTTAACTCCGTGTGCTGTTGAAAGGGGAAGGGAAATCCTAGACTCTTCTCTTGCTTCATACTGGAGAGACCAACAGGGAGGAAGGTGATAAATGAGAAAGAAGTCAGCTGTGGGGAAAACAGTGTACTAGAAGCTGTGAGGGTCGAAAAGATAAATGAGGTACTTAGAGCCTGCAGGAGAGATAAGACACATACAGAAATAGCGATGAGGCAAATGGCATACATCAAGGGATCTGGGAGCTTAGGAGATAATGAGATTTTTAGCTCTGGGGATTAGGCAAGACTACATAGAAGGGATGGCAAAAAGTTTGTACCGTGAGCTTTGGAGTTCAAGACCAGGAAAAGTCAATCCTGTTTCCCTTCTGTCTGACTTTTCCTTCCTGTTCCTAGCCTGCTTCTTCCTTTTCTTGCCAATTCTCAAAGGAGTAACCAAGATGTTCTGTTTTCATTTCTTCATTATTATTTAGGAATCCTTAAACTCATGATTTTGGTTTTGGTCCTTTTGTTAAGATTACTAATTGTCCTCTAACTTCTGTTTTCTCTGTGCTCTTTAGGAAGAGAGCCCTCCAGTTGTAGGCACATGGCCACAGGGAATGAAGCCTACATGTGCCAGCTGACCTTGCAGCAAGGAATGAACATATGACTAAGTTCTGGCCTAACAGAAAACGATCAGAGGTGATGTGTACAACTTCTAGGTCATACCCTTAAAGGGAAGGGTATTAGTTTCCCCTTTGCCTGCTTCTTGTTGAAAGGGATGTGGTAGTGGCACTGGCATGCCATCTTAGTCCATGCTGATGAAAAGTGTCACCGTGGGGATAAGAGAGGAATAAATAAGATAGAAACAGCTAGTCCCCCAGCACTGGGAGCTCCACAATATTCTAGAATTCTAATGTAAGTATTCTAGAATACTTATATTCTCATATAAGAGAGTGCCAGGAAAAACTAAAATAATTTGAAATGAGCCATAAAAAGATTCAGGGGTGTCCTGAGGAGCTTATCCAGTGGTTATCTCTACCATTCATTCATTATCTTTGAGCTATTTTACAGTGCTGTTAAGTTACAGACAATGGATAGTGGTCCAAAGGATTGTTTCTCTCCCGCAGGCAAACAAATTCTGTCCAGTGCGGGGATAGTGGATTCCCTTCGTCCTTGCTCCTTACTCCTGCCCCATGGAAAAAGCCAATTTTACATGTATTTATAAATTCTTTTCAGACTTCCTGTTTGACCTATGTAAGTATGATACTTTGAATTCTCCACTGAACTAGTAGTAATATCCTACTGGATCCCTCATCGGTTAACAAATTAAAATCTCTGGCATGTATTCAGTTTATACTGGTACAAGAGTTGAGATTTTACCTTTTGTACAAAAAAAATTATTCTTTAACAACAGGAGTCCATTATTTAAGCCACTGCTACTTTGGGTCTTTGTTATAATGATCAAACCTCTATTGTAGCCATCAGCTCCTACCATCCCTTCTTGAATTATTCCCTTGCTGGTCAGCATTGACTCTTCCCTCCAACCCCTACCAGCTTGTTGGTTGTGTTTATTTAATGTGGATCCAGCACTGATTCTTAAGGACCAAGTCCAAATATCCTTTCTCACTCCACATTTATCCTTAATGAGAAACAAAGTAGGACGATTTTTTTTTCTGTTCTGTGGATGATAAACTATGAATGACAACCCATCAGAGGGTCATGATATTAATTTCAGTTGGCCACAACCAGCATGGATAGAAAATATCAAAGTGTGTCACACATAGTAAAGATATTTTGTGAAACTTTGGATTCAGATACCTATAAGCACATGTATGGGTTTCCTACAGTTGCTGTTCACAAATGACCACAAACCAAGTGGTTCAGAATGAGAGAAATGTGTTCTTTCAGAGTTCTGAAGACTAGATGTCTGAAATCAAGGGCATGACTCTCTCAGGAAGCCTAGAGGAGAGTCCTTCTTAGATTCTCCCAGCATCTGGAGGCTGCTGGTATTCCTTAGCCTATCATAGTACACCTTCAATCTCTGCTTCCATCTACACATCGACTTCTCTGTATCTTATAAGGACACACTCATTGGATTAGGGCCCACCATAATGCAGCAGGATCTCATCCTGACCCTTGCCTAAATTACATCTGCAAAGACCCTCTTTCCAAATAAGCTATTTAGAATATTCTAAATATTCTAAAGTTCAGGGTGGGTGTGAATTTTCAGTGGATTCTTTGCTAATAATTTCCTTTTTTCCTCTACGGCTCTACCTTAAAAAGCTTTCCTTTTTGCACAGCCCTCTGGAGCACCCCTCCACTTGCTAGATCTTCAAAATTTACTCAGTTGAATTTGTATTTCACAAGGTTTTTATGAATGAATACGTATTCTTGAACACTAGGTAAGATACATTTCTTATCATGGAGAGAATTTTCAAAAGTTTAAAGGGCGGGACTAGAAGACAGACCCTTACTACCTCTTCCACCCTGATTCCAGAGATGCATTTAACGTTCTTGGCCAGGCTTTCCTTTTTTGCCATAGTCATAGTAACAATTATGTAGTGTAAAATTTCTTTAAGCAATTTTATATGCAGTAAACCATTTCAATCTCATAACACCTCAGGAGGTGGGTCTTAATAACATCACTGTTTTAGAGTTATCATGTAGCCAGAAAGTGAAGGAGCCAGGATTCAATGCCAAACCCACGTTTTCCCAGTGCATCATGGTCTTTCTTGGTTCCCATATTGTTGTATTGATCTGAGTGTTTCTGCCCTGGCTCCATTATCTAGCTTTTACTTTTCCTTCCCATCTCCTAATAGTGTCACTCCACCCATCGCTGGCTCTGGCCTGGTCCCACCCAGTCTCATTTCTACCTTGCTTGCTACTTGCCAGGGCTGGAGAAGACTGAACCCTATCTGTAGAAGGGAAGGAGCTAGCAGAGAGCAAAGACTGAGGAGAGATGAAAGACAGGAATGACTGATGAACCAAGATTCCGGAGGGATGACCAAGTGCTCAGGAGGAAGAACTCTCCTTGGGAAATAGGACAGACACCCCTTCCTCTGAGATGTTTGGTCTCATCCATGAGGAAGACAGTGACAGCAGCAGAAGCAAGGCAGTTCCTGTCCCTTTAGTTGGAATAGCTTCTCCAGGTTCCAGCCATGAGCCTTCATGTGAAAGGCGAGGCCTTGCCACACAGATAAGGCACTTCACGTTACAGACCCGGCCCAGTCTAGCCTGGGGAAAACAGGAATGACCACGGCGTACTTGGTTCTGTAGTTTAAGGAAGAAACGATAAGCAGAAATGAAAATTCAACACCCAGAAGCCTTCCTCATTGTCACCTCATTAGCTGAGGTGACGACTCCCAGAGACACAGAGAACATGCCAGGAATCCAAGACCGCTGCGTTCCTCAGCTGGGAGGAGCAGTCAACAGCCATGGGATCCTTGAACACTGAGAAGCTGCAATCTTTGCCGGATGATTAATGAGGCATCCTGTGGCAAACGAGGAAGATGCAAGTGTCAACAGTTTAATTCCTTAAGTCAAGAGCTTTTAAATAAGAATGGGTTGTTGAGGGGGCAATAAAACTATCAGAATGTGGCTCTGGATTCTTTCCATCTTATTAGGCTTGAGGTCATTATCCAGGTAATTCAGGAAAAATAAGCCCCATTGCCTGAATTATTCAGATAATTACCTCACTGTTCCAATTCAGTCTGGTGGTAGAGATCCCGCTGTAAGTGTCTCACGGGCCTCAAACAGTCTGATAACTGAAAACAGGCCTTGGTAATTTAGGAGTCAGGGTGAAGCTCTGAAAGGGCTGAGCTCACATAATTAGAAAATCCGGGTATATGCAAGTTCTCCTGCATATGACCTGCTTACTCCAGGTTGGCAACTTTTCCTCATTGAGCCTAAGGCCATTTTCAGGATGATAAGCTATAAAAGCCAGCCAGTACACTGTATTTATTTTCTTTTTAAGATTTCTATTTATTTGTCAGAGAGAGAGAGAGCCAAGCAGGGGGAGCGACAGGCAGAGGGAGAAGCAGGCTCCCCACTGAGCAGGGAGCCCCATGCGGGACTCGATCCCAGACCCTGAGATCATGACCTGAGCTGAAGGTAGATGTTTAATCAACTGAGCCATGGAGGCGTTCCGCCAGTATACTTTAAGCAATTATTAGTAGTAGTACTTTAAAAAAAAAAAAGATTTATTCATTTATTTTTAGCGCGCACACACGAGAGAAAGCATCTCGAGCAGACTCCCTACTGAGTGTGGAGCCTGAACTGGGGCTTGATCTCATGACCTTGAAATCATGAGTCAGACGCTCAACTGACTGAGCCTCCTAGGCACCTCAGTACTACATTTTTGTTGGAGGTAGTATATTCTGGCATAACACTGAATAAAAAATTATGTTTTATGCAATGGTATGAGATTTCAGGGCAAAGCTTCTCACCATAGCTGCCTATTAGACTTATCTGAGAAGCTTTTAAAAAAGAGAAGATTTCCCAGCTTCCAGTTGGGTTACTCTGGATCTCTGGGGTGCAGTCCTTGACGTGGGTATTTTTAAAGAACTCTCCAGATAATTCTTAAGGGCAGAACCGTTGCAAGGTAGAGGAAGACTCAAAGATGGGAGGGAGATTTCTGAAGGTCACGTCCAGGGTTTAACGTGTCTGATCATGAAGACTCAGAGTGCGACAGGTGAAGCTGTCTGGCTGTTCAGCCTACTCCCCGGATTCCAGGCAGAAGGGACCCAAACTGCCCCGATCCCTGGGTCTCAGACGCGTTCACTGTGCTGGTCCACTGACACCCGCCACTCCTGTCGACAAAATTTGCACGAGGGTCCAGTGGTGCCCTCCGTCCACACCCAATTTGAGTAATGTAAGGACTTACTCAAAACCATTTAACTAGTTATTAAGAGAGAACTAGTTATTAACAGAGAGGGGCTGAAAGTACCATTTCCATTTCCCTTTAATTCCTTAAAGCTTCCCCTCCCAAGGACCAGGAGCAGGCGCATCCCCACCTCGCGGTGGCCAGGCTTCCTAAGGTGCCTCCCTGGGTCACACCCACACACATAGAAGCAACAGGCCCATAATGGCTAAAAGCCGAGACTTCATCCGGGCAGCAAGTGTTTCCCGAGCCCAAAGCTGCCATCTGGTCATCAGTAGTGGGAAGTGGCCAGCTCTTTCATCTGTGGCAGTTCAGCGGCTCTTCTGGCTTCAGAGCACCTGGTCAGTAACCGTGCATTCAGCATGAAGCCACCTTCCCCGTGTGGTTTCAAATGCCTCCGGGCCAGAGCCTGAGGCCAGAATTCCTGTGGTCTAGGCACCAGCACAGCTACCAGGACTTACAGACGGGGCTCTCCACTAAGTCTCTGGGGGCACGTGGCTTAAACATGATCAAGCAATCTCTCGGGAATGGTCGACAGCCTGAGAACAGAGCAAAGCATCTGTTTCCTCTTCAGAGCTCCAGGGAACCCAGGCTGCCTTCCCCATGCACATGTGTCTCCTGCTGGAGTTTGATGACACGTACATTCAAAGAACCATTTCTTTTGCTCCATGACAGGGCTTTCAAAGGATGAAGTGCTTGGATTTACAAGGATTTCTCCAGGAGCATTTTCTTCTAGTTGTTGAAATATGGAAACCACCAAGTGCCTACGACGATCTATTACAAGACGATGCAGGAATTCTTCCTCGTGGAGTGCTCTCCACACCCTGGAGAAAAACAAATAGTGGGTGTCCTTCCCCCCCCTTAGAAAATAGACTAGTCTTTTCACATTCTCCTTGGCTGCAGAGAGCTCTGTTATCCTTCAAAACCCTGCTCAAAGGTCAGCTCCTCAGGGCACCTGGGTGGTTTAGTCGGTTCAGCATCTGACTCTTGATTTCAGCTCAGGTCATGATCTCAGAGTTGTGAGATCAAGCCCTGAGTCAGGCTGCATGCTGGGTGTGGAGCCTGCTGGGGATTCTCTCTCTCCACCTGCCTCTGCCCCACCCCACCCTCTCTAAAAATACAAAAACAAACACAAAAAGTCACCTCCTCCATAAAGCCTTCCAGGGTTTTCTCAAGCACACCTTCTGTGCCAGCTCGGTCTCTCCACTGACTCTTCATTCAGCTGCTTAGTGAATGTGCCTATGTCCTGCACGCTCCCACATGCACTCCCAGGACCCTGGACTGTGAGCTCCTTGAAGACAGGGATTGATTATGTAGTTAGATGCCCATTAAATATTACGTGAGGAACTGAATTTGCTCCTGGTTCATGTTTGGGTTTTTTTGCAGTAGGCGTCAGGAATATTTGACTTTTCCAGGTATTCCACAAAGATGTGTCCCAAGTCTTCACAAGGAATATTTCCTGAACCTTCTCATCTGTTTCTTCACATTGGTGCTATGAAATCTTCCTCCTGGGACAGCCCTGGTTTTCTCCCTCTGGTTTTCCCGTTTACCTGTCGCCTTCCAGGGGTTTCCGATTTGCCGTTTCACCTCTTGGATGGACTTGGCACACGTGTGTAGTTCACTCCCAACTCAGGCTGGCCCTGAACTTTGCTTCAACAACCCAGTCTCCACCTGTCATGTACCTTCCTCCAGATATTGCATCTGGAGTCTCCAGAATGATGATGTGAAAGAAGACAGGAGAGCCTAATAAGGATGAGCACAGATTTGGACTCGGTCACACCTGGACTTGCAATCCCTCTTGAATTTTACTATGTAAGTCAGTCAGTCACTTACCCCTCTTATGTTCAATTCCTCCATCTGTGAAAAGGGGATAACAACAGTACCTAAATTTTTAGGTGGTTAATGATTAACATTCCCATTGTTTGACTACTTGCTCTCCGCCAGGCCTCAGACAAAGGACTTTTGCTGGATTCTTTCATTTACTCCTCACAGCAGGGTTGTTGTGGGTTAAGTTCTTGGAGGAGCATCTTCAAGCCTTCAGCCAGGCTTATGGGACCCTCTGAAGCTGGCTGGCCCTTCAGACTTGTCTTCAAATCTAGGGAGGGAGCTGGGGTGTCCTGCATTGCCCCGGTATTGGGAGGAGGTTGTCCCTCCCCAAAGGGAGTGTGACCTCTGATGAGGCAGCTCTTCCCAGCTGAGGGCAGTTTTTCAAAAGTCATCACTGTGCAGTGACACTCTCAAATGTACCCATTTTACAGATAATATGTGAAACGCTTAGCACAATGCCCGCCAAAGAGGAAGCACTTGGTAAATGTTAGCTACTTTCACTGTCATCATCACCATCATTATTCACCTCCACATACCCCATACCTGCCATTTTGCCAGCACGAATAGAATAAATTGCTCTGCTTGTAGAAAAACCAATGGGCTTATTTACTGAATTCTTCCCTTAAAATAATCGATCATCCTTTAGCAGCATAAAAAAGCTAATGCTTATGCTAATGGAAAAGATTCTCAGGTATTAGTCAGGGTTCCCCAGAAAAAATGGAGCAAATAAGGGGGGTGTATGTGGAAAGAGAGAGAGAGAGGGGGGGGGAGGGATTCATTTTAAGAAATTGGTTCATGTGATTATGAAGGCTAATAAGTCCAAAATCTGCAGAGTAGGCCAGTGGGCAAGAGACCCAGCAAAGAGTCAGTTCAAATCCAAAGGCCATCGGCTGGCAACATGCCATGTTCAGGGGAGGTCATTTTTCATTCTACGAAGGCCTTTAACTGACTGAATTAGGCCCATCCACATTATGGAGTACAATCTGCTTTACTCAGATTCCACGGATTTCAATATCAATCTCAGCACAGTGGTCCAGCCAAGTTGACTTAACTATCACAGGAAGTGAATAGGAGAAATCAGCTAATTTATGGACTCAGAATTAGACAAAGAGGGTTTTATGGTGTGAAGTACATTATGCAGTGATGGTGCCAAAATAGGTTCTCGGTCTCTGTTCTTTTTTTTTTTTTAAATTTTGCCTATAAAGTACTTGGTAATGAAATAGGTAAGTCAGTAACAAACATTCTCGAGTCACTGGTAGTGAGGGAAATTTAATGCTGTTATATAGTACATGGTAGGGTATGATACAGTAGGAGAGTCAGTCTGGAACACCTGTTTCAGGCCATCCTTTCCTCTGGCACTGGAAATCCAGAGACAAAATATATGTTCTACCTTCAAGAAACTATTTTCTAATTGGAACACAAACATCCCAATGAGCTCAATGAAATAAAATAACTGCCTTACTGGAGACATAGATTCAGTATATTGTGAGTGGAGAAGAAGCACCTAAGTTTGTCTGGGGGAACAGGGAATGCTTTGCAGAGAAGGCAGATCTGAGCTGAGGTTTGAAAGATGCTAGCTGGAAGAATGCCAAGTTTGGGAGGAGCTCTCTAGGAGAGGTAGTATCATTTAAGGTCATGGAAGCACGAAAGACAGAAAACATGTTCAGTAACTTAGCACATTCTGTGATGACTGAGTAAGGCATGGTGGTATAAACCATCATGGAGCTAGAGATGGAGCAGGTTTGGGAGGCAGTGGCCATATCCTGAAGGCACTACGTCATGCAAAGGAATATAGGGATTATTCTACCGATAATGGAGTTCTGAGCAGGAAAATGATGGATATGATCAATTTTGAATGTGACAATATTCTGTGGGCAATGTGGAAGGTGAATGCAAGGTGTTTGGGACTAGAGACCAAGAGGTGAAAATCACAATAATCTCAGAGAGGGAGAGAGGGAGAGGACCTAGTCTCTACAATAGCACTGGTGCAGAAGGAAGACAGAGAACAGGATGCATGCCAAGATTTTTGGGGGAAGATGGAGAAGCAAAAAAACTAGATGATCTATTTGTTGGCTATGCCCATAAGAGAAAAGTGAATAATATGGGATGACTCTAGGGCTTCTGTCTTGGGAAATGAATAGAGAGACATACCAAAAAATCAAGGAATATGGGATGAGAAGGCAAGGTAGAGAAGGGAGACCAAAAAAATCTTAGCTTAATTTTGGTTACTAAATTTGAGGTGCCTAGGGAGCATTCATATGTTTACAATTTATAAATATATGAAACACTCCTAAATAACTAATGATTGAAGAAGAAAATCACAAGGGAAATTAGAAAGCACTTTGAGATAAGTGAAAATGAAAACACAACATACCAAAACTTGTGGGATACACTAGAGAAATGCTTAGAGGGAATCTATTTTTAAAAAGGGAAGATCTCGCACCAACAGCCTAAATGTCATCTTGAAGAGTAAATTTAACAAAAGAGTTGCACAATATTACAAGTCATTGTTAAAAGAAATTTTAGAAGACTTAAGTAAACAGAACTGGGTAAGGAGAAGAGTATACACACTCGATGGGCCATTCTGGTGGGCCAGAATTGGGATCTTTCCAATAGCCCGCGACAAACGCTTCCTACAAAGAGCTAGGCATTCCAGACAAGAGATGTTGTCCTTCACCTCAAGGAGCTCATAGTGCAGTGCAGGAGACAGATTTGAATGCACATAACAGTAAAATGGATAAGGTTATGACAGAGGAGTAAATGAGAGGCACTGTGAGAACTAGACATCTGCTCAGCACACTGCCCTGAACAAACCCATGGGCGGCCATATTGGCTTCCGTGCAATTGCCATAGTGAGCCCAGGGTACCACAAGGTGCCCTGGTCATTGAGGCGGCAAAAACAACCTGTCTGGCCAAGGCCCAGCTGTGCAGGCAAGGAAGAGAGCTTATACTACTCAGTCTTACAATGGAACCTCTTTCCTGGGTGAACTTAGGATAATAAGACTGAAGCATGTGTTCAAAATCCCACAACCCCTGCAAATCCTTCTATAGGCATCCCTGTTTTCTCCTTTTAACTGAGATCCTTAGAAATTAGGATTTTAATTTTTATTAGAATCTTATGCATGGTACCCTAGGTAGGTTGCCTTATAATGGATCTTAAACTTCTTTGTTCTTTACTTCATCAAAATGCAGTACTCTCGCGAACCACTGCCTTGCAAGCATTAACAGGTATAGGTGTCACCTGAGGGTCTTATTCAACTGGAAATTCGAATTAAGTAGGTCTGGGGTGGGGGCCTGAGAGTCTGCATTTCTAACAAGCTCCCAGCTGATGCCAGTTCTGGTGGTCCCTGGGCCACACTTTGGCTAGTGAGGCAAGACCACATCTTTAATATTTTCACATTTATAAAGCACTCAAATACCTACATCTTAGGATATTCGAAATAATCCTGTGAGGTAGGAAGAGTAGGAGTATTATTCCTCTTGTAACAGATAAGGAAACTGATGCACATGCTGGCTAGCTAGAGGAAGCGTGGAAGCATCCTGCCTAAAACTCAACCTTAGACTATCTGCTCCTCCGCAGCACGTACGGGACCCCGTAAATTGACCATGATGTCTCTGGTGACAAGAACTGCACCCTGATCATCACGTGTGTCCCCTGTGGTGTTGGCACATGGCAAGCACTTGATCTTGACTCATTCCAAAATGTCCTTTTATATCCCGGTAGCCACTGTGTGATGTTCTGGCTGCTTTAGTTCAAATTTATTATTCTAATCCTTGCACTAAACCACTCAGACAGAATTATTACTTGCATTGTGCACTGGGGGAACTGAGGCTTTGTGAAGTGGAGTGACTTGCCAAAGTCTACCCAGATAGAAGTGAAAATAAAACTATGCATCTGCCCTATGTTTTATTTTATTTTTAATTACACAGTCGTGCACACATCATACAGGGAAGAAATGCTTCTCGAACAATCTCTTCCTTATTACCGATACGCCGGTTGTCAGAAATCTGTAGAAACTTGACCATGAGAATGATAGTTGATTGGCCCAAGATCGCTGAAGATGAAAAGCATTTTCATTTCTCATTTTCCTGCCATACATCGTCAGAGCTGTTGCAACCTCTACCCACAGCTTTATGCTGAATGACAGAATAATTGATGAGGTTGGAGGGCTCCGTCTGTAAAGAAATTAAGCTTGTTCTGGTGGTCCTGCTATGGTACGCAGTTGCTTAAATTCTTAATCAGAGATTTAGTCAAGAAAGAGTGCAGAAAAAGTTAGTGGTCGTGTTGGTGCCGCTGAGGATGGCCTGAACAGATGTTTGGAAAAGAATTTTATGCCGTGGACTTGGCAGGCATTTGAGTTCTTACTTTGTGAAAGAGCCAGAGCTCCTTATAAAGGGTCTCTGATAGACATTAAGAGGCAAGCAGAGTTATTAAAAATGACATTCTCAAAAAATAAAAATAAAAAAGGTCTCGGTTTGGTCACCTAATTAGCGTGACACTCTAAGTCATGACTATAAATCCTTTCACACCTAAAGGTGAGATCTAGATCCCCTCTCCCTGACTCAAGGTGGCTTGTGACTACTTTGACCAACACCAGAAGCAAGGCTGTAGGACTTCTGAGGCAATGTCATAAAACGTCATGCAGTTTCTGTCTTATTTACCAGAACAATCATGCTTAGAGTACTAAGCCACCATGTAAAAAGCCCAACCAACCCGAGGCAGCCATATTGTGAGGGATTCCAAGCCACATGAAGACGTGTATGGGCTTTCTGGTTGAACCAGACCCTGAGACCATGACCTGAACCTGCTGAACCAGCCTCTGGGGAGCCAGATGTAGGTGTGAAGAAGCCTCCAGATGACTTAGCCCTCTAGCTCCTTGTGTCATCCTTTGCTATTTGTACCCTAAATAAGGCTTTAGATATTGTGGAGCAGGAATAAACTATGTCCTCCTAATTCACGAGGCATGGAATCCACAGCATAATATGATGGTTTTTGTTTTATACCAGGAAACTGAGGATGGTTTGTTACACATTGGTAAAGAACTATATCAACCAACATGCCTTGCAGATGGACTGTGGGAACGTGACTGACCAATGGCCCCAGGGCTGCACTCTGATAGCCATCCTTGTGTTCACACTGAGTCCAAGCTTCTCACAAGCTTCTCATCAGTGGTGCCAGATTTAGCAAATAAAAATACAGGAAAAAAAATAGGTCCCCTGTATCAGGGACCTATTTATACTAAAAATAATTCATGGTTTATCTGAAATTCAAATTTAACTGTGTGTCCTATATTAGTCAGGCAACCCTATACAAGCCACTCCCAGCCTGTAACCTTGCTTACCTCTGGATCAATCATTTTTAGCCAGAGGTACAGACTGTAAGAATGTGAAATTTCCTGTGTAAATCACATAGTGGCAATTGCGGGGGGTGGGGATTATTCCCAAAAAGGAGAGAGATGGTTGTCTAGACAACATTATATATGTGAGAGTCCATGATAGCTCCTGATCTACCTTGTAATGTCGCCAAACTTGCTGGTGTTACATAAAAATCCAGAGTTCATTAACGGGCAACTGAATCAGTAGAATGGTGGGGAACTTAGTTTCCTGAGCTATATTATTTCCTTATAATCCTCACAACAGACCCTGTGAGGTAGTTAGTATTCCTTAAAAAAAAAAAAAAAAAGATTTCGTTTATTTAAGAGAGAGTGAGAAAGAGTGACAGAGCACAAGCAGTGGGAGGGGCTGAGCAGGGAGCCTGTCTCGGGGCTCGATCCCCGCACCCTCAGATCATGACCTGAGCCGAAGGCAGACGCTTAACCCACTGAGCACCCAGATGCATCATCATCATTACTCTTTTGTGATAGATAAAAAAACTGAAGTGCAGGGTATTAGTCACTTATTCAAGGTCCCTCACTTAGTAACAGCGGGGAGCTAGGATCTGAAACCAGGTCTCTGTTTCCCCATGTCTTTCTACTACTCCCAAGATGCTGTTCAGTATGGAATCAGTAATGGGGTAATTGTATTTTCACTTTTACAACACATTGCTTTGCTGCAGTAGATGCATAACTCTAATTTTTATTCTCTTCTGTGAAAAACTGCTTTTTTACTCCACTTAAAAAATTTAATAATACTTGAAAGAACTTACTCTGTGCCGTGCCACTGTGCATAAGAGACACAAATATAAATAAAACAGGCCTCTGCATGCAGAGGAGCTGAACCATCTAAGATAAGAATGGAGGGGTGGCGAAAGTTTATAGCAGCAATGTCCACAATAGCCAAACTATGGAAAGAACCTATATGTCCATCAAAAGATGGATGGATAAAGAAGATGTGGTATATATACACAATGGAATACTATGCAGCCATCAACAGAAATGAAATCTTGCCATTTGCAACAACGTGTATGGAACTAGAGGGTATTAGGATGAGCGAAATAAGTGAATCAGAGAAAGAAAATTAACATATGATCTCTCTGATATGAGGAATTTGAGAGGTAGGGTAGGAGGTTGTGGGGGGTAGAGAAGGAAAAAATGAAACAAGATGGGATCGGGAGGGAGACACACCATAAGAGACTCTTAATCTCATGAAACAAACAGGGTTGCTGGGGGGTGGGGGGGTAGGGATAGGGTGGTGGGGTTATGGACATTGGGGAGGGTATGTGCTATGGTGAGTGCTGTGAAATGTTTAAGACTGATGATTCACAGACCTGTACCCCTGGGGCAAATAATACATCATATGTTAATT